>JAHREE010149152.1:32340-43175 GCA_033628505.1 Tringa tobata | reverse complement strand
GGCAGCCTTAGTGGCCAAGACCTGCTCTGTCCTGCCATGCTCCTCTGAGCACACGCAGAGGCTGATGTTGACTTGGTTGTTGAAATAAAGTTGCCGATGTTCACAGCTAACCACGCTTCAGTCCAATTCAGTTTGCGGTGCCAGGCAAGGACTTCCATGCCCGGCCCCTGCAGGATGAGGCTGTGGGCAGAGTGGTGCAGAAAGGGGGAAAGTCACCCCAAAGGGCTAAACGTGTGCCTGGTGGGAGAGGAGGGTGAGGTTGTAGTGGAAGAAGGGAACACAGGTCATGACGGGTTAGAGGTCTTGGGAACAGCAGTTGGGAACATAAAGTGGCTTTGGCTGGCTACTGGTGGGATCCCTGAGAGTGTCTGCGTGTGCAATGCACCAATGAACTTGAACCTGAGCTCTCTCATGACCCAGGAAACATGGATCTAGAAAGACACACGATTTGCAGCAATGACTGCGCAATGAGCTTGACATCCACCCATAGCTAACACATAACACTTAATTACTTAATTTCCATACTGTTATTTGAGGAATCTGTGCATGTGCTGTGCTTATGAATCTAGGGGTGAAGGTGTGTTCATGTTTCACTTGTAAACATCCCATCCTGATCACCTGGAAATGCAGAGAAGGACTGGAGTGTGTTCATGTTGATGTACGTAGTGGTTACGTATACATGGGTGTAGGTAAAGACATTGCTCTGTCTGTGTCAGTCTATTTTGCCTTTCACATTAGTTGTGGCTGTCTGTGTGTGTGTGTGTTTGCATTTCTAGCTCTTTGGAATGCAGCAAGTCTCCTGCACAGACCCATGGGAGCAGCAGCAGCTGCATCCATCGGGCTGGGACAGGACAAGCCATCTGATTCAGCTCACCTGAATCCCCTGTGACCACAAGTCTGCTGGAGCTGGTGCTGCCCAACAGAACAGGGCAGGAGACCCAGAGCAGCTCTGCAGCAGAGAGCCCAGGGTGGGCAGAGGGGCAGCGCTGTCTGGGCTGTGACAGCAGCGGGCGGGGGCTGGCGGTTGGACTCACGCTGAAGAGTCACTGCGCTGCCTGATAACAGAAGCGCAGGAAGGACGCAAGCTCAAAGCTCTAGAAAAAAATCTTTAGTGTTAGTTTGCTCCAGGAGGTACCGTTAAAGCATCTGGGCAGGACCCTGCCCTGCAGGTCCAGGAGCGGCTCAGCTCTCCCGGCGAGCTTCGCCTTGAAGGAGCGTGCAGCAACAAGCAACCATGTGGATACTCTCGCCCTTTTCCTGACCAGGAGGTGCGGTGGCTCAGGCCGAGCCAAGGACGGATGCCCAGACAGTTTCCTCCATGAAGGGCAGAGGCCCAGCTGCCCATCACCACAGCTCTCGGGGGTGAGAAAAATCACTTTCCTGTGTGAAGGCAGCTCTAACCAGCCCCCAAAATCTAGAGCAAAGGGGAAAAACAGACTCAGGGTGTGGGGCTCAGGCAGATGGCGGCGTCTCTTCAGGGCAGCTCTCCTCTTGATCCAACAAATCCTCACTCTTCTTCTGCAGGTCAAAGCTCTGGAAAGGAGCAGGAGAAGGAGCTGCTGAGAAGCAGGTGAGCAACAGCTACGCTCTGCTGTGGTTCTTTCCAATTCGGCCTAGGGCAGCATGGGCTCAACCTGGATGCTGGCAGCACACAAACTCCATGGTGTAACAAGCCTAAGGCAAATCTTTCCATGCCTGCAAGGGTTCACCCTTTGCCACAAACTCTGCTTTCTCTGAGGCAAAACAGTGCAGAGTTCCTCATCACTTAGGAGGAGTGCAGGAAGGAGTGCCTTTCTTACCTCCAGTTCTCTCATGACCTCATCCATGAAATCTCCTGAATTCTGTTTGTAAGCCACCGCCAGTTTGATCGCATCATTGAAGAGCTGATGGGAAGGAGAATGCTTGTCACTCAAAATAAGGGGCACTGGGCTCCTGTAACAGATGGAAACTGTTCCCCCACCCCAAGAGAAAAAAAAAACAAAAACAAAAACCAAATTTGGCAACTACCTATAGCCACCAGGACCTCACAAGTAGCCCAACAGAGGTGCTAGCCCATTTTCTGCTCTCTGTGCCTACAGCAGTCCCCATGTCCTTGGACCGTACAGGGGTGTCCTGGATGCTGAGCCAAATAGCTGAGTTTTACCTTCACTACGTTGGTGCCATCTGCAGCAGACACAAAGTAAAAGGGCAAACTGAACTTCCGAGCAAAGTTGAAGCTTTTCTGGGTCACCTTCATGTCCGCTGGGGGCAAAAAAAAGGAGAAGTGGTCAGAAAGACATCACTGTAGGGGGAACGTCACATATGCAGGAGTGGTGGAACAGATGGAGCCCGATTTAGCCGTCAGGGCCTCCTCACTGCAGCACAAGGCTGGGAGAGTCCTCCCTGAGAGCTATAGCGTTTTAAAAGCAGCAGCATCAGAAAACCATTGACAAGAAGACACAAAAAGAAAAGAGTTCTTGTTGGTTTATCGGTGGTGCTCGACTAAATTATTGATGGATGCTGATGTGCTATAAATGAATAATGCTTTGCAGCTCAGAACATATCATTTGCTGTACGGTAGCTATGAATGTTTTCCGGGCATGTCCCTATGACTTTTCTGTCTCCACATGACCTGGACACCGCTGCCAGAACTAGTCGTGCCTCTTCCTCCAGCTTGGCCTTTTTAACCAGAGCTCCCCCCTGCCCTTAATGCAACGTTACCTCTATTCCTGCGAGTCAGGGGCACATTCACAGTGTACAAATTACTCCACTCTTACACATTTTTACTTAACAGGCAGTTCGGTCCAGCTGCCCCAACCTCAGGAGGCCAGAGGCTTTATTTCAGTTTTGGAAAAAAACCTACTGTGTATTTTCAGGAGGTGCTGACACAGCAGCAGCAGCTCAAAGGGGTGACAGACGGACACCCATGTGCCAGCTCAGGGGGATGACTCCAGATGATCTTCTCAAGGAAGCAACAGCTGAAGTAGCTCAGGCTCCAGATGCTTCCCAGTGGGCACTGCCCAGACAGCCGCTCCCCACCGCTTTGCAGGAAGCTGGATCGACTCTCCTGCAGACTGGGTCTGCGTTAAGAGCTCTGGGCTGGCCATTTCCTACTGTGGGTGGAATACAGCAAAGAAGGAAAGGCAGGGGACTCTCCTGGAGTAGTGTCCACTCACACAGTGCAGGATTCTTCGACCCAGAGGTTCTGTCTACACTGTGGCTGTCAACCCCAAGCCCATTTGCCTCGGACCTCCTGTACCATTGTGCAACCAGCGGACTCAAGGCTGGCTTGACACATCCTATAGGAAAGGCTTTTTTTAGCCCTAAACCACACCACTGAACCAAATGAACTTCCTCAGACTACAGTGGGAGCCCAGACACCTTATTCAGGTGCAGACACCTATTCATAGCTGCGATGATTTCTGCCATGAACGTCAGCAAGGAAGCCCCTGTCTGACACTGTACTTGGCAGAGAATAGCAGGAGAATGTGGTCCAAGGGGATGTGTTCTCTTGCTGATGCTGAGCAGAGAGCTGCTGCATTATGAGCTCTCACAGGGTCCCAGAGACAGATCACAACCCCAATAACAGCAATAACGAATGCCAAGCTGGCATTCCTATGAGGAGGGAATCATCCAGTCACCTGCAGAGGAAGGTAAGAATTTGGCCAGCAGGTATATTTAGACACTTTAGCACAGAGGAGTCCCACAGAAACCCGCAGGCTTAATTAGCAAGGCACAGGCACTTACAGACTGTGTCAGGGGAAGCCACATAGTAAGTTATGCTCTTTTTCCAGCAAGACATCCTGCAATTTTTGACTAGGTACTGCTTCAATCAGATTTTGGGTTCTTGCTGGATGAAATGGTAAGGACTGAATTGGAAGGACATCACTTGCATAAACTTTAAATGGATCAAATTTGTATTTTTAATTGCTAGTCAAACAAGGTCAAGGGTCTATAAGACAGCATGCAAGGTCAGTAGAGGACTCAGCTATTCCTGTGGTAAAAAACAGCTCTGAGGGACCAATACTCAAGAACTCATCTGGACCTAACCGATGAATGACATTCTTTCTCAGCCAGGTCAGAAGAGAATCACATTGCAATCCTGAGAGGATGAAAGAAGAAGATATACTCACCATCAATTTTGTTGGCCACCACAATGCAAGGAATCTCTGGGCGGAATTCTCTCAGCTCTTTATACCAGCTGTTTAAGTTCTTGTAGGTGACTTTCCGCTGCACATCAAACACCTTCCAAAAAAGAACCAGCTATTGTGGGGCCAACAGCAGGACAGCCCCGTATCAATCCACTGCACCAAACACAAATCAGAATCCAGAATTGTCCCAGGAGGACATCAACAAAGGAAAGTGGCCTTTGTTAGAAAGGAAGAAGGAGAAAAGGGAGAATATCCAGCAAGCCTTGAAACATGCAGCCAGTCCGTTTCTTTGCGTGATGCAGGAAACAGTCCCTCATTTTCCTTTACATTCTTATTTTGTATTACGACAAGCACTCTATCACCCATCACAGTGAACAAGCACTGGGAATCATGGAATCATGGAATTGCCAGAGCTAGAAGGGAGCTCTAGAGATCATCCCATCCAACTCCCCTGCCAAAGCAGGGTTGCCCAGAGCACATCACTCAGGACGGCATCCTGGCGGGGCTTGAAGATCTCCAGAGAAGGGGACTCCACACCCTCCCTGGGCAGCCTCTTCCAGGGCTCTGCCACCTTCACCCCAAAGAAATTTTTCCTCATATTTGAATGGAACTTCCCTTGTTCCAGCTTGTGCCCGTTGCCCCTCGTCCTGTCACTGGGATCCACTGAAAAGAGTTCGGCTCCATCCTCCTTCAACCCACCCTTTAGACACTTGAAAGCATTAATAAGGTCTCCCCTCAGCCTTCTCTTCTCCAGGCTAAAGAGTCCCAGCTCTCTCAGCCTTTCCTCACCAGGGAGATGCTCTGATGCCTCAACCATCTTTGTTGCCCTACGCTGGACTGTCTTCTGCTCTGCCTGCTTCTAATCTGTTCTGCTAAGCAGGGTCAGATGAGAGGCTTCTCTATTTTAACAATTAACAATTAAAATATCAGTGAAGTTGACTGATGCTCACAAGTGATGAGAAGCAGTGGAAAGTCAGAGCAACAGCACAAATCAAGGGACCAAAGCGGGTCAGGAGTCAGGAATCAAGACTGTTTTGAGCTACTAAATGGGAAGCACAAAGTATAGGAAAATAGAAAGAGCAGAAGACCAGAGAAGAATGTCTTATGTGGCACCCCTGCAGAATGTGTCAGAACAGTTGTGTGCTACATAATCCTCCAACAGTCACACCACAGAACAAGGCATGCCCTCTCCCTCGCATCGCCTCTGACAGGACTGCTCCCAGATGAGCACATTTAGCTGTACGTACATTTCCTTGCTGGAAACACAGTGTCAACTGTAAGGAGATTTAGAAGACAGCAAAGCCATGGAATATAGCAAGAGGGTTATCAGGAAAGACAGCAGAGAGCTAAACATACCCAACTACAGTGGTTTAATCTGGTGAGAGAAGAAAGAACGATATAGGAAAGTTTTTTAAACCACTGGAAGAGACAAGAAATAGAAGGCAGGGTAATCATAAAAAGTAACACACAGGCCAAGTGTCAGCCAGGACTGTTACTAGTCAAAATCCCAGCAGATCACAGCTGAGGCACCACCCTTACCATGATACAAGCATGAGCCTTATGGTAATAGGATGCATGCATGCTCTGGAACCTCTCCTGTCCAGCTGTGTCCCAAAAGTCTGCAAGACACAAAAAACAAGCTTACAATGACACAACTTCCCAAGTTCTGATTTCCTTGCAACTTGAACCCAGGACACAAAGCCCAGTCCATCTACTCAGGGTCACAAATTAGCTTTCACCTTGCTCATCTGAAGCATTCCAGGGCAAAGAGATTATGCAAAACGAGGACCTTTTCTTAGCTAGGCTTAGCTATGAGTTGTGCTGACACTTAACACTGCTGTCAACACCTTACCAAAACAGAAGTCTTCCTGACACGACTTACACAGGACAGTAAGACAGAGCTAAAAGTCAAAAGTGCAAAGAGTGATAACAATGTATGGTACTTTGTTACTAGAGTTGACAACAGGAAACAAAACCTAAATGTCTTGAAATAACTTGGTTTCTGACAGAGCAATGGCCAGGCACCTGCCACAGGAAGCGCTCCATCGCCTTTCGCTGCTCTTCCCAGGGGCATGACTCCTTCTAAAAGTACAACAGGTGAGTTACCCTGAGTCAGACAGGTTCATGGTGTCGTGAAGGACACCTAAGCAGGTATCAACATTTTAATGCCTTTTTCTCTTTGTGCATCTCAGGTAGAGATCTCCCCCGCCTCATCTTACTGGATTTATTGACTAATATTTGTGTTGTCTTTGTTGTATAAACTTAAACAGTTTCAACTAAGAACCACCAGATACAGTTACACCTCTGTGAGCCAGACTGAGTCATGCTGCTCCACCTAAAGACAAATAAGCCACTTTTCTTAGTGTTTACTTTGCACTGACATTAGTTTCTTACTGGATACCGTATCAGACTTGCAGGATGGTGACTTCTCAAACTGCCCAAAATATAAACAAGTACTCATCAGAACACATGTGCATTCATTATGGGTCATTTTGCTTAGCTTCTAAAACTGCCTGATCTTTTAATGTGTCATTTCAGAATCCTCACCTAGAAGGACAAAAGAGGTGCCAGTGACCACGACATACTGGATGTCCCTAAATTAACTTCCCAAACAATGTGGCAGCTCTCTTGAGAGAATGTGCCATGGCTTACTGAAAAACACTGCTGCTTTTATTACTAAATCCTCCAGATCTTGCCTGTCATACCCATGTCACTCCACAACATAGGAATTTACATACCTTAAAATCCTTGGGAAAAATAAGATTCACAGAGTAAAGAAATACACACTTTAATGCATTCCTAACTCTACCACCTGGAATTTGGTGATGGCCACTAAGAATAGCTCAGCAGAGTGAAAATTAAGCTAGCAAGGGAAGTGGTAATTTAAAGTCTTCAGATCAAACTGCCTGCCTTTACAAACCATGTTTCGTGACAGGTCTTCTCCACAGGGTAGCTTGGAATGCAGCATTGTGCTCATAAAAGGTGAGGACAGAAGATCCTGTGAATTCTTGTATAACATAGGCCAGACAAATTACTTAAACTAGAGCAAGCTACTTAATAATACCTGGTAAGAATAAGTCCCTGACATACAAACCCATACTTTTGCAAGTTGCTTTAATAGTAATTTCACTTCCTGGTTAAAAAAAACCCAAGCCACCTTATCTTCTATTTGAGTTTACCTAACATCAACTAGAGCCTGTTAAATATTTCTTGCTATGCTGAAGCCTCCTTTTGTGCCAGGTTCCTGTTCTCCGATGCTTTGCCTTCTCCCTCAGACATTATCCAGACTGAATCTCTCATCATTAGGCCCTTTTTTACCACCTTTCAGTTGTTCTTATGGCTCTTCTCTGAAACCTTGTCTTGGGTTTAAATGGCAAGGATTTTGCAGGGTGGGAGGCTGCAGGGGTGGCTTCTGCAAGAAGACACGAGAAGGTGACCCTACATTAGGCAGAGCTAGTTTGTCAGCTCCAAGAAAGATCCATTTCTGGCCAAATCACACCCACTCTGCAATGGTGGTGAGAACACCTTTAAGAAGAGTTTAAAAAATGCTGTGCAGCAGGTGTGCAGAGGGGAGTGAGAAATGTGAGAGAAACAACTCTGCAGACACCAAGGCCAGTGAAGAAGGAGGAGGTGCCTTAGGTGCAGAGATTCCCCTGCAGCCATGGGGGAGGCCATGGTGAGGCAGGTGGCCCCCCTGTGTCCAGGTGTCCTCCACCTGCAGGACAGTGGTGGAGCAATGTCCACACTGGGGAGAGCCCCACACTGCAGCAAGTACACGTGCCCTGAAGGAAGCTGCAGCTTGTGGAGAGCCCACCCCAGAGCAGGCTCCTGGCAAGAGCTGTGGCCTGTGGAGAGCAGCCCACGCAGGAGCAGGTTTGCTGGCAGAAGCGGTGGCCATGGGACACCCACACTGGAGCAGTGCGTTCCTGAAGAGCTGTACTCTGTGGAAAGGATCCGTGCTGGGGAGGTTCATGAAGGACTATCCCACGGGAGGGACCCCACACTGGAGCAGAGGAAGACTGTGAGGAGGAAGGAGCAGCAGAGGCAAAGTATTATGAATCCCTATTCCCTGCTCCCCTGCACCGCTCAGGAGGAGGAGGAGGGAGCAGAAGATGTAGGAGTGAAGTTCAGCCTGGGAGAAAAGGGGCATGAAGGAGGGAAGGTGGCTTTAGTTTTGTTTTACTTCTCACTATCCCACTCTGTTACAATTGTCAGTAAATTAAATTAATTTCCCCATGTTAAGTCTGTTTTGCCAATGATGGAAACTGGTAAGTAACATCCCTGTCCTTACCTCAACCCACCAGCTTTTTCATCATATTTTCTCCCGCCATCCTGTCGAGAAGGGGGAGCGACAGACTGGCCTGGTGGGCATCTAGTGGTCAGCCAAGGTCAACCCACCACAAACCTCCACCAATTTTCAATGCTTTTATTGAATCACAGAAATAATAATTAGACACAGTCTGGCTGTAGTAGTTTTAAAAAGGCATCTTAGTTAATGATTCAAATGTTAATGTTAGTTAATGTTTCAAATTTGGGAGAGCTATAAAATCTCTGAAATTAACATTCTGAATTTATATTCAAATATTACCATAGCTGTTTGGAATACACTATTCATCCTCTTTTTTGCCTCCCAGGATGGTTTCTAATTCTCCTTATGAACTTATATGGAACCATATTAAAAACCACCCCAGTTTATCTGCATTATTTTATTATTGAAACCATTGTTACCAATCAGGTTAGGAACCATGCAACCAGCAAAACAGGTGGATGATGTTTCACTATTTTACAGATATCAGTTGTTTAAGAATTGCAGGATTTCCTCACTCAGTGGTAACGTATACTGATAGAACTCTGATGAAGAATCATCTCTGTATTTGTAAAACGTATTTCAAACATGACCCAACTGAACAGGATTTAGAAGAACCATAAAGAATGACAAGGGATCTAGAAAACATGTCCTATGAGAAAAGGCAGAATAAAGTGAGGTTGTTTACCCTAAAAGAGAGAAGAAATAGAATCAGAGAAGGGTTTGGGTTGGAAGGGACCTTAAAGCCCCCCCTAGTGCCACCCCCTGCCCTGGGCAGGGACACCTCCCACCAGAGCAGGTTGCTCCAAGCCCCCTCCAACCTGGCCTTGAACCCCTCCAGGGATGGGGCAGCCACAGCTTCTCTGGGCAACCTGGGCCAGCGGCACCCAAGTGTCACCACCCACAACATAAAATATTTCTTCCTGATGCCCAATCTGAACCTACCTTCTTTCAGTTTAAAACTATTGCCCCTTGACCTGTCACTATAGGCCCTGGTAAAAACTCTTTCTCCATCTTTCTTACAAGCCCCCTTCATATATCAAAAGGCCACAGTAAAGTCTCCCCGAAGCTTTCTCCAGGCTGAACAACCCCAGCTCTCTCAGCCTGTCCTCACAGCAGAAGGGCTGCAGCCATCAGATAATTTTTGTGAACCTGCTCTAAAAGGTCCGTGTCTGTCTTGTACCAGGGATCCCAGAGCTGGATGCAGCACTTCAGGTGGGCTCTCGAGCAGAGCAGAGGGAGAGAATCACCTCGATCTACTGGCCATGTTTCTTTTTACGCAGCCCAGGATCAATTGGCTTCCTGGGCTGCAAGAGCATATTGCCAGCTCGTCTCCAGATTTTCATTCGCCGATAAAGGAGAAAGGTACAGTGTTCAAACATGGAGAAAGCTGGTGCAAACAGGAAGGGAAAAAACGTGTTCAGCGTCCAGGAAACACAGGAAATAACTGGTCTACCTTGAATAAAGTAGTATCAAGGAAGAAAAACTTTGTAGCAGTAAGAACTCTGATACGTTGCAATAGATGGCCTAAGCAGTCTTTGCCATTGGAAGTCTTTAAATACATTATATCTAATCGATGAAGAGTATCATTAAGTAAAGAGTTTCTCCCCTGCAGAGCTGTGCAAGATGACCTCTCACAGTCCCTTCCTGAGCTGCAGCACACTGAAAACACAGAAACTGCAGCGACACGGGCAGCACCGCAGAGTCTCAACTCAAACCACAGAATAAAACAACGTTTTTCTTGAACTTCCACCCGTGACAGAGCGACCAGCGCCGCGCCGGCAGGGCCCGCCACACTTACCCACGAGGACCGCCTGCCCGTCCACCCGAGCGCGGTGCTTGTAGAGGGTCAGGGCGAAGGTGGAGAGCTGCTGGGGGCGGCTGCCCACGCGTTAAGGAGCCGTCGGAGCAAAACGTTCCCCCCCAGGACGCCGCCGCGGCCGCCGCCGCCCGGCACCCGCTCCCCGGCCGGGACCCCCGTGGTTCCCTGGGCCGGGCCCCCCTCCCGCCGGGCCGGGCCGCCCCCCACGGAGGGCGCAGCACAAGGATACAAGCCGTCGAGCAGGAACCTCTCCAGCAGCCTGCGGACAGACAGCGCACACGCGTTAGGCCGCGGCACCGAGCCGCCCCCCCGCCGCTCCGCTCCCCTCCCCGCGGGAACCGGCCGGGCGGTCACGCACTTGGACTTGCCCACGGCGCTGTCGCCCAGGCAGATGATCTTCACCGTCTCCTCAGCCCCGGCCGCGGCCTCACCCTGGGCCTGTTCCTCCGCCGCCGCATCCGCCATGACACCGCCGCAGCGTCCGCGCTGCTACGCGACGCGGCGGGACTGGCCCGGGCCCCGCCTCCCTCAGGCCCCGCCTCCCTCAGCCTCACCTCCCTCCGGCCCCGCCTCCCTC
>JAHREE010149152.1:0-31976 GCA_033628505.1 Tringa tobata | reverse complement strand
CATCCTCAGCAACCGGTTCCTCATCGTGCGCGCCAAGGAGCTGCGCTGCGGACGGGAGGAGAGCCGCCGCTTTTACCGGGAGCACGCCGGTAGGCGGGCCGGGGCTCCCACCGGGCAGCAGACCGGCAGCGCAGCGCGCTCGGCCGGCGGACAGGGCCGGTGCCGGCGGAGCCGGGCTGTGTGACTCGGGCCCTTTCTCCCGCAGGGCGATTCTTCTATCAGCGGCTGGTGGAGTTCATGGCCAGGTACCCGCCGCGCCCGCAGCCCGGCTGCGCGGGGCAGGGGGAGGAAGCTTCGCAAGTGGAGCCTTGTCAGGCCTGAGCACTGCTTCTGCGCCTGGAGGGGTCCCCCTCGGCAAAGGATGCACCTCGCCGGGAGCTGGTGCTTGTAGTGTACCGAGGGAGAAGGCTCTGGGCTCGAGGGTGGAGAAATGTCAGGAACCAACTCTGCTGTGACAACAGTAGTATTTGGTGGGTGGCGTCCCCAAAGGTTGTGGGTACCATCACAAGGAGGAGGTCATTCGTGCAAAAGATTTGCTTCTGAGCCACAGTCTCAGTGTCTAGTGTCGTGGTAGGTCTGTATCCCCTCCCAGAAAGCACTGTATGGCAGTTGCACTTCCTTGCTACTTTGCACTTGCTGTATCTGTAAGAATGAAAGAGCTATATCCTTATGTAACCTTATCTACTTCTGCTTTTCACTGGTCCTTTTCTCAGTGGCCCTATGTGGGCTTATATCTTGGCCCATGAGAATGCTGTTTCCCTCTGGAGATCCCTGATGGGACCCACCAAAGTATTCCGAGCCCGAAACAGCGTCCCAGACTCCATCCGAGGAGCTTATGGCCTCACTGACACGAGGAATACCACTCATGGCTCAGGTAGACCTGTCCTTGGATAAGTGTTGGGCAAAGACTTAGAGCTCAGGGAGGCGTGAACGATGGTATGCCATCCCTTCTGATGGTCTGCCATGATGGTCTGCCTCCCTTCTGGGAGTTAAAGTTCATGATTTGCTCACTTCTGCAGGCTCCACTCACACCTCTCCTGGTGCGACTGAGCCTGGTGCTTTTCTTTATGGCTTCTGCCCTTCCCTTTGGAACACAGCACATATTTGCCATGCCACACTGGCATCTCTCATCTTCTTTTCCTCTGTCGTCTAACAGATTCACCAGCATCAGCCAGCAGAGAAATTGCATTTTTCTTCCCAGAGTTCAACGAAGAGCTCTGGTACCAGCAGGAAGAGCCACGTCTGCGCTGCGGGCAGGTGTATTACAACGTGGAGGAGCGTGTCCACTGCGTTGTTGGGGGTGAAGGAAGAGAGCTGCCCTGACTTACCTGGGGGTACGGTTTACTGACTGTTGGGGTCAGCCCCATAACAAGACAGAGCCACAGTGTGGTTTTAGGAGTGTGGGGGAGGGAAAGACCTCATGGACATTATGTTGTGCTACCTGGGATCATGTTATTCATGCAGCATACAGGTGCTGAGACATTTTAGGAAAAACTTCTCAAGGAGCAGTCCTGCCTGATAGGAAGGTCTGGCCTTTCAGTTCGCTGGTCCCTCGTGTTTATTTGGGTGTGAGCGGTACAGGGGAGTTTGTCAATGGGCTAGTAGAAAGGAGGTTGCTGGTTCCAGGTAGGATATGATTGGTTTTGCTGATAGTAGGCCTCAGATTCTTAATATTTGCTCTGTTCCCACAGCCCCTTAAGGAGAAAAGAGGGGGGGGGAAGAATATGAGGAAATGTAGCAGTAGGTGGGGCAATATTAGCTCTCCCATCCCGCAGGGATTCTCATCTGCTGGCAGGACCCAGGCTTACCACTGATAGAGGAGTACACCAGGACACAGACTGAAAAAATGCAGCGAGCACAGAACTTGCAGATAATCCTCCCATCAGTTTTTCACTGCAGAATATTTTCCAGACCTTCGTAGGCAACTGGCGTTATGTCAGAGAGCCCCCTTGTAAATTACAGTGTGGTATCACTGAGTGTCTGTTGTCTCTGCACCTGAAATGTTGCTTGTGGAGGCTCAGGTCCAGGGGTGAGTTGCTTTAACAGAGCCTGTTAGAAGTGTATAAATGAGAATGTGTTTTCCTAGAGGCACGTGCCAGAACACAAACAAAGCATCCAGTGTGGAAAAATGCCTAGTAGTTGCCACCTTGCACTGTGTTTAGTCTCTATTTCTGATAGGAAGCCTTTTGTCTGAAAAGAAAAATCCTAATGTCTTGGGATTTTTATCCTAGGCAAAGGGACACGTTTTTCTTTGCAGTTATAAGGGAATGAATGGATTCTGCTGCTTTTGTTTGAAATGAAGAGAGCTGTTGTATTCCTCTCTTAGCTCTCTGAGAGTGATAATGTTTGTGGGCCCACATATGGAAGGAGAACTGAATTCTGTGGGCTTTATTTCATGTTTATTTGACAGTTTTCATATGCCCTTGTGGGCTCCTGTTGTCCCACAATATGCACTTCTACGTGACATGTTTTCAGTAAAGCACTTCTACTACACGACGTGTTTTCAGTTTAACAATTGGGAGTGGTCAAAAGGCAGCTGAATGTTAGGGACAATGAAAAAAGGGACTGAGAACACACTGCAGAGACTTGTGTGTATTGTCACCCTAGACTTCTGATACCTGGCATCACCACACTTCAGCACATAATAACTTGGTTTCTTGGCTGTTTCATTACTTTTCTGTTGTTTTACTGACAGGTTTGAAGAATGTATGGACTGGGAAGGTGCCTCTTCCTGCACAGAAGACACATGGACATGTCCAGTCCACAGCTTGGCAGTTTGGTGGTTGGTGCTGTAGAAAGGCTGACTGAGGACGTGGTTGTTACCCTCACAGTCCAAGGCTGCAGTTTAATACTGTGGTACCCTAAGGTGGACTGAATCTTTGGGACACAGTCTTCCCTGAACAGTATTGCTTCTATTTTGCCTGAGATTTTATTTCTTTCTCAGGCGTCTCTGTCTTTACTGTTGAAAACAACAGGCCTGGTATAAGACCGACACCATGAATTCTTTATTGTCTTACGACTTCCTTCTCTATAGCACTGTAAAATAAGACGCATCTTTATGAGATGCACTTAAATCAAAGAGACATATCTCGTCTTTATTGTCATTAGCATTTTACTTCTCCACAGTCCTGGGGACACCAGCTACTGAAAAAGGCGTAGATGAAATGCTGAAAGGGAAATACTAAATAGCAGCAGAGCCCCTGGGTGGGTATGGTCTGAACTAAAGCCGTGCTGGGAGGAAGGAGAGCACTGACCTGTCATTCGCATGCCCATGTGCCGCCCCACGTGTCCTCTGCAGCTACACCCTGGAGTCCTCACCCGTGATGTACAGGCTCCACCACATGTTCCACGTGTACCCGAGCCACACAAAGCTGGGTGCTGGAAAGGACCTCTAGAGAAGATTGCCTAGTCCAAAATCCCTGCCTCGAAGGGGCGTTCCCTCGAGCAGGTCACTCAGGACCTTGTTTTATCACCCTTACAGAAAAAAAAAAAAAGTTGTGTTTACCTGAAATTTCTAGTATTTCAATATTTCAGTTTGTGCCTGTTTTCTCTTGTCTGTTCACTGGATACCACTGGTTTTCCTCATTGCCTCACATCAGGTATTTATACACCTTGATAAACCCCTCTGAGCCTCCTCGATGCTGAACAGTCCCAGCTCTCAGCCTCTCCTCACACCACAAATGCTTAAATCTCTTCATCGTATTCACACTTCACTCCAGTTCTACTGTCTCTGACCTCCTCCAGGTCCTCCTACTGTTGGAGCCCTGCTCCAACAGCTCCATGTCCTTCTGATGTTGGTGGCCCCAGAGCTGGAGGTGGCACTGGGGGGGTCTCCCCCAGAGCAGAGCAGAGGGGCAGAATCCCGCCCCCCCAGCCCTGCTGGCCCCACTGCTGGGGGTGCAGCCCAGGGGGCGGGGGGACTTTCTGGGCTGCCAACACAGGTTTCCAGCTCATGGCGTTCTTTTCCCTCCTCCCTAGTCCCCCAAGCCCTTCTAGGCAGGGCTGCTCCCCATCCCTCCTTCCCCAGCCTGGGCTGGCACTAAACATCAGCCTGTATTTTCCGTGCACCCACCCCACAGATGGGTCAGGAAGCCGTAGCTCCCGGTAAAAGCCAGGGATATCAAACTGCCCTTCATGCCCATAGCAGTCTCTGCCTGTGGCTGTAGCATACATACCTGCTGTAGGTCCACTGCCTCAGAGCAGAGCGAGAGTTTGGGCAAGAAGCCCGATCGATGGCGCAGTTGATATCACAAATGGCTGTGGAACTTCAGCTTTGCATTTTCTCTTTCAGTAAGTTACGGTTTCCATAAATTTTAGTGTTATGCAGGTATTTCATATTGACTACTGAAGTACTGTTATATTATTTACCTTTCTCTCCTTTTAATACTTCAGCAAATTTTTTGTGTATTTTTTCACCTAGAGTGTGAATATTCAGACGGGAAGTCTACATAGAACAAAGATGTTCTTTCTCTGTGTCTCATTCAGCTTCTTCTGCCCTATGATGCAATTGATGACAGCAGCTGTAAACAGCTTCGAAGTTATTGCCCCAGTGACTGCCTCAAACTTTTAATAGCCCACTTTGTGCCTTGTTTACGAATCTCACAAGAACGTGCTGGGGAGGGAGTGAGGCACTTGAGGCTTTTAGTCACTGAGACTGAAACCCTGGTGGCATCTTCTCGGTGGGGAGAAGCCTGTGGGGAACGGGCACCAAGCAGACACTGAAAACAAGAAAACTCCCTCGAACTTCAGCCTTCTCTTTAAAGCATCTCGTTTGAGGCGCACTGATTGGCCCCTGGGGCAGAGCTGATGCCCAGGAGCGCTGGTTCGGTGCTGCGGGAGGATGGGGCTTGCCATGGGAAGGGGCAGGGATGGAGATGGGGCTGCAGGTCCCGTAGTGTCCAGGAGGCACCAGGGAGCCATCACTAGACAGAAGCATTGCTTGGTGGAGACAGGAAAGACCTTCCTCATGGGTTTCTGAGTACAAATTGGTCAGGAAGAAAACGTGACCCTGGGGCTGATGCCCAGGACCCCACTTTCCATTTTCTAGGACTCACTGTAGGTGTCAGACCTGTCCCCAAACCCTGCAGTGCAGAGATGGGTGACACCACTGGGTAAGAAGTCACTTCAGGTTGTGCGATCATGATGTTTGAGTTTGTGCATGCTCTTAGCCCGTGACAAACAGAAGTGAATCTGGTCAGCTCTTGGCCAGTTTTATAGTTGGGTTGTATAGGTGCGACCCTCATTGCCTTTTTTTTTCTAAAAATATGAACATGAGTGGTCAGTTAAGCTGGATAAAAGCTTTGAGACAATGCAATTTTTTTAAGCCAAAAAGTCTCTTTATTAAGGGTTAGGAAAAAAAAAAAAAGTCAGGCAACAATCCATTACTGCTCTCACAAGATGCAGGGTGAGGCTTTTGTCCTGTCTTGGGTGGGCCAAACCGGAAATGCCAAATCCTGCTTATTCTTTTTTCTGGCCTGGCAGGTAACAGGCAACTACAGCAACCTATCTAAAAAAATGAATAAAATAAAATTAAATCCCAAAGGAAACTTCTTACAAAACCTGATGAGATTTTTAATTCCAGAAATCAGACTTGTGCTGGTGGAAAGGAGCCCCTGGTCCCAACCCCGCTCAGAGCAGGAGCCATTAGCACAGGCTGTTCGCGGCTGTGGCCAGGTGAGTGCTGGGTGTTTCCAAGGACAGAGAGTCCATGGCCTCTCAGGACTGATCCAGTGCCTGATGGAGTTTCCCTGATGTCCAGTGAGGATGTCTCCTGTCACAGCTTGTGCCAGTCGCATCTTCCTGTCACCATGAAACTGTGAGAAAAGTCCATTCCCACCATCTCTCCCCACTCCCATCAGGCAGCTCCAGACACCAGGAAGGTCTCCCTTTTGCCTTCTCCTTTCTGAGCTGAATGTCAGCCTCTTCTTGTCCTCTTCTGTGACCTCCATGGGACCTCCTCCAGTATGACAACATCTGGTTGGTACCAGGGAGTTGGAAGCTGAGGACACTCAACCGTATTGATGTCATAGTAAAACAGTGTTTTACTATAATCTCTGTTAAGTAAGTCTGAGTGTTACATTTCTGAGTGCCATTTATAAGAAAATCATGCAGAACGTTGCACAGGGAGATTTTTTTAAAAGGGATGTTCAGAGGAAAAAGAGAACACACAAGTCTGAGCTACCATTTGTATGAAATCTGTCTGAACTACTGTTTGGGTGACATCTGCAGTGGACAGTGGTTTTAGCACCATCCAAACTGCATCAGCGATAGTCAAAATCACTGAGGGAAAAAACAGCACAAGCCCATTGCAGCCAGCAGGGAGAAAAGTTGACGTTAACAAACCACCCAGCTCCTGAGCCAGATCTGGCCACAGGAAGCCAGGGCAAATGAGGTTCCCAGCCAGCAGAAGTGCGTGCAGGAAATGCAGGATGAAAGGTGCCTGCTTACCTGTGTCAAAAGAACAGCACCATCAGTGAAAGCAGTGGTGTAAAACTGCCTGTATCACCAGGTTTAGGGAGCGATGGTGAACAGGTCATGCTCTTCCTGGAGGCCAGTGACAAATAGAGCATCATAGCTACCTGTCCTGGGACCCCTCCTGTTTGACACCCTATGCTGGGTTCCCCGAAACAGGAAATACACCAAAAAACTCGGAAGAGTTCTGTGCGGAGCCACCAAGATGGTCAGGGCTGGAGCATTTGCAGTGTGAGCAGAGGCTGAGGGAGTTGGGTTTGTTCAGCTGCAGAAAGAATGGCCTTGGGGGGGACCAAAGAGCAGCCTCCCAGTGCCTGTGGGGAGGTTATGGTGAAAACATGCCAGGCTCATCACAACATGGCATGGAGGGAGGATGAGAGGCAGCAGGGAAAGCCCAGACACCAGGTTTCAAGTTCCTAAGAATCAGAGAATATTCTTAGTTGGAAGGGAACCTCAAGGATCACTGAGTCCAACTCTTGACTCCACGCAGGACAGCCTAAAAGTTAAGCCATATATATAAGCATCATCCAAACACTTCTTGAACACTGACAGGCTTAGAGTCATGATCATTTCCCTGGGGAGCTCGTTCAAGTGCTTGACCATCCTCTCAGTGAAGAACTTTTCCCTAAGATCCAGTCTGAACTTCCCCTGGCACAGCTTTAAGCCATTCCCTCATGTTTTATCACCAGACACCAGAGATAAATCAGCATCTCCCTCTCCATTCCCCCTCGGGAGGAAGTTGTAAACAGCAATGAGGTCTCCTCCAAACTCAACAAACCTAGTATCCTCACCTGCTCCTCATAAGTCATGCCCTCTAGTCTTTTCACCATCTTTGTTGTGTTCCTTTATACACAATATTTCTATGTTCTTCTTACATTATGGAGCCCAAAATTGCACACAGTACTTAAGGCAGAGTTAAGTATAGTGGGACAATCACTTCTTTTGACCAGCTAGCTGTACCCCAGGATACAGCCAGCCCTTTTGGCCACCAGGACATGTTGTTGACTCACATTGAGCTTACCATCAACCAAAACTCCCAGAGGTTTCAGACCTGGAAGTTTAAGGGTTTTTTTTTCCACCTGGATGTAAGGCATAACAGTCACTCTGAGGATCAGTAAGTAGTGGAGCAGGGTCTCAGAGGGATCTCTGGCCTTAGACAGATACAGCCCAGAGAAGATTTACCTGACCATGGAGCTGGCTGTACTTTGGGTTGGAGCCAACAAGCAGATTCCTGACACCCTGAACACCATGAATTGCACTGTTTTCCTTGTCTCTGCGTCCAAAGGAGGAATTTGTACACATGTGGAGACCATTAATGGTGAGCTGGCAGTGTTGCTGTAGTGAGCCGTGGTACAAGCGATGCTAGTTTTGGCTTGAGAACAAATCCTTGAGCTGGAAGAATGCATCTCTCCAAACAAGTAGGGAAACGTGAGTTGGAGAAGTTCCCAGTTTTGTAACAGCACACTTGTTTTTTGGGAAGTGCAACACTTATGCTTGGAGCAGGTAAGGACCCAGTTAAGAGTGATTTCTAGAAGTGATGAGCGCTTACAGGAACTGGGCCTAATTCCTGTGGTTACACTCCCCAATTTAGGCATTTGGTTTAAAAATCAACTCCCTTAACAAATTCATTCAGATTTGATTTCCTCACTGGGCCCCAAAGGCTGTATTTGATGTGACTCAGTAGACCCGAGGAGGATACAAACATTGATATTTCTTTTCATAAAGGCTGCCCTGAAGACATTACCACAGAAAATAGACATGGATTACCAGAACTGAACACCAAGTTTCTGGCATCTGGCAAGACTTCAGTATCTTTTAATATTTGTGCCAAATGTTAATGGTCTCAGCAAAGCCCTATTTCAGTTATCATTGCGGAAGGGGGTTTCTACAAGTGCTGACAGTGTGTGCCTTGGTCTAAAACCCTGGGAGAGCAGCTAGGTTATAACAGAATGCCACGCTGCTGAGTTCCTGCATGAAAGAAGGAAATGTTCATCACTGCCAGAAGAAAAAGTTGTAATTTTGTAAACTCAAAGCAAATGGCTGTGTCACAGAGTCCTGTTATCATGGTTCTTCTACCCCATCAGCCCAGCTTCCCTAAAAACACACCCTTAGACATTCAGGGCTCTTAATTACCTCTAATTCAGTTTTTACAACCTCAGACATCCTCTCTGACATGAATTTTCCCCTCCTTGAGGAAGCAGCTCCCTCTGGTGTCTGTGCTGACCGTCCACATGGGGTGTTCCTTCTCCTGCAGGGCTGTTGTCAATGCTTTCTCTACTTTCCGAATGATGACGGAACCATAGCATCTCAGAACTCGAGGTTGTCAGGGACCTCAGGGATCGTCTGATCCAACCTTTCTTGGTGAAACCACGGTCTAGACAAGGTGTCCCAGCTCCCTATCTTGCTGAACCTTAAGTATCCAATGTCAGCTCCTCAACTCCTGAAGTTTCAGCTACAGATTATTATAGGATCAGCTCCTGTTCATCAGGAAACAGAGGTTGCAAAAGACTTCAATAAAGCAATTCTCTATTCCTGCTGCAGAAACAATCATATCTCAGTCTACACCTCTAGACTCGCTCCCTGTTGCAGTCATCATATTTCCTGGGTTCCCCATTTCACATTTCCGTGGCACGAAGTGGTGAACTCCAGCCAAACCCGCTGTTTCTGTCAGGAACAGCTCCAGGCTCAGAGCAGGCAGCGCTCACACTGTGTAAGTCCACATCATCCTGCTGCCCAGCTCTTCAAGGACTCACAGGACTCTACTTCATGCCCTAAGAGGGGAGATTTAGATTAGATACTAGAATGAAATTCTTTACTGTGAGAGTGGTGAGGCACTGGCCCAGGTTGCCCAGAGAAGCTGTGGCTGCCCCATCCCTGGAGGGGTTCAAGAGCAGGCTGGAAGGGGCTTTGAGCAACCTGGTGTGGTGGGAGGTGTCCCTGCCCAGGGCAGGGGGGGTTGGAACTAGATGATCTTTAAGGTCCCTTCCAACCCAAACCATTCTATGATTCTATGATCAACTAAGTCCAGTCAGAGCTGCTGCCAGATCACAGTCCCACCATGGCTATGTCCTCTCCTGGTCTCCTGGACCACACTCTCCACTCCAGAGAGCCCTGTGCAGCCCAGGCAGGGTGGCCATGGCTGTTGTTGCTGGTGGGAGCACAGATGCGTCCCAGATGCCACACAGTCACCTTATGGCTGCGTTGTCCACAGGTTTGTTGCTGCAAGCATGGTCCATGGCCAGCACTCCTCACTGCTGGCATGGGCCAGTGTAGGCACCTCACAGCCCTAAACTGGATAAATCAGCATCATAAAGAAGGACTTAGAGCATGGGGACTGCAGCTCTCAGCCAGCCACCCTTCTGTGGTCCAGAGCCCTGGCATGGTTGAGTGTGCTGAAGGCCAGGCTCCCCAAAAGCTGCCATGGGGCTGGAACAGGAGGTCAGGGCTGGAGACCTCTGCCTGGTCTGTACTGGCCAGAGCCTGGAGCAGAACAGGAGATCAAGGTGGGTCCTGTGCCGGGAGGTCTTTGTCCTGTGGGCTTGGATCCCGCTTGTGCAGGCTGACTGGGGGAATGCTCCTCCGCTCCTTGCTCCTGCCACTGAACAGGAGCTACCTCTGGAAGCCTCTCCCCCAGGGCCCTTGCTGGGTTAAAAGCCTCTCCCCCACCGCAAGCCTGGAGGACACACAGGCTCTTCCTCACACAGGTAAGACAAACCTGACAGCACTTGTGGCCATTGCTAGTTCTTCCCTCTTACTAAGTACTGGATGCCGTCTGCTGTCTGTCCTTGGACCAGGAGGTAAGGGAGAGCAGGACCCCCCATGGTGGAGCAGGGTCTCATTCATGGTGGGACCCTCAGAGGGGTCCCCATTGGCACTCTGCCTAGGGGCAAACCCAGTACTGCTGCCCAGGGCTCCATGCGAGCAGGCTGTGGCTGCTGGTGATGTCTCAAACAAGACAATCTAGTCCTTTTCAGGATAAATAATCCTGTGTTATTGCTGGGTCCCTCAGTTCAGACATCACCTCAAACTGGGACTGGACCATACCTCCCATGGCTCTGTGCTCTGGGCTACCTGGTCTGCTCACCTGAGTACAGATGGGATGTGGTGGCTTGCCTAGGAAAGCCACATCCTCCTGCAGGAGCAGCGCTGGCTTCCCTGGGTGGGCACGGAGCACATCTGGCCTCCTGAAGGAGGAAGGGGGACATAATGCACCCCAGAACGCTGGAGCTGTCCCAGTGTGCACAGTGGCGATGTGACCCTGCTTCGGGGACTGCACCAGGGATGAGCTGGGTCTCGGGCCAGTGCATCGCCATCAAAGGGGCACCTTCCTCTTCCCAGGGGAGTTGCCTCCCTAGCGCTGGTGGCATTACTGCTCCCTCTTTGCCCCTGTCCAGCCTTCTTGACTGGTCAGTGGTGGGAAAAGGTGTAGCTGCACTGGGAAATAACTTGGTTATTAGTTACCGAGCGAAATCAGTGCAAGTGTGAGAGAGAGGAAAGGAGCTGAGGCAAGGTGGAGACTCTTTCAAGGCTCGTTCCTGTGCAGTCCAGGGGAGAAGGAGAGATTTTCCTATCTTGTCTTCCTATTTCATTGTGTACAGCATGTCTGAGGACAAAGGGCGTAAATCTGGCATTTCTTGCCGTGTGGCGGTGTCCATTGACATTGTCCCAAACCATGGTGAAAAATTATAGTCATTCCTCTGCTCGACTCCTGTGCCTGAACTGCAGCCCTGTAGCTCTGTGCCCAATCCAGCCTGAAGTTGTCAGCAAGGGGAGACCATCATCTGCACCTCTCCGGCACCCACTGTCCCTCCTGCAGTAGAACTAATGTCCCTGCTGCTGCTGCTGAAAATACGGTGACTTACATGTCATTGCTGTGCGCCCACATCAAACCAAGGGCTTGTTGGTCGCATGTGCTGGGCTCACACACCTCGTGCTCACCTGCTCTTATTTCCATGTGTTGAGCCCCAGTTCAGAGCATAAACAGGTGACTAATCCTTACATGTCCAACCTCCTACTACTACTAAATTTATTCTTATCTCTACCACTCTGGTTCCTGAGGTCCCCTGCTCCTCCCGTGTAACAGGCAGGTCCCCACTGCACTGGTGCTGGCTTCACCGTAACTTGTCAGGAGACTCCCGCCTCTGGCTAAAAGGTCAGTAGTAAAAGCGTCTAACAAGGTCCCGGAGAGACCCTTCCTCTCACACCTACACCAGAGAGGCACTTGTGCCCTCACAAAATCACCAACTGCCCTAGTGCTGTGGAAGGCCACACACACATAATTTTGAACATACAGATGCTGGTTGTGCAGCTCTGCAGGCAGGGGCAGCCTGAGGCAGGAGCTGATTCCCAGGGAACGCTGCTGTGATGGCTCCTGGCTCCTGCCCTTCTCTGGCATGGGCTCCTGGCTGCAGCACTGGGCCAGACAGGTTGGGCTGTTCTCGCATCAAAACGCATGTGGCTGCCTGAAGGAAGAGCAACGGCCCGAGATTTCCAGAATATTGGATGGTGTAGTCCTTATGTACCTGTCCAATGTATGCAAAATCACTGATTAAAAAAACCCAACTATTAAATATGTTGATCTGTGAGATTGCTGGAGACCTTCACCAGTCAGTGATAAAGCTCTCAATATTAAAATTAAAAAAAAAAAAAAAGTTCAAAAATTGGAGAGCAAAAGAGAAATTAATCAGAACTTAGCTCTTCTTCTACTTAGAAAACACCAATATTCATCACCGTGCGCAAGTAGAAGCAAAGAGAAAATATTGTTAGAACTGAGGATCCTTATCTGGAAGGGAAAGACATGAAAATTATGGATGAGACAGAGCTGACATTCAAGCAGTTCTAACAGGAGAAAAAGAACACCACACACTGACAGTGCTGTGACAGTTTCTTGTGGTGAGTAGCTATAAGAAAAAAACTCCCAGCAGAAGTGGTGAATTCTCCATTGCTCAATGCTTTAAAATCATAACAGATATGTAGATACATTGGACAGAGAAATTAACAACAGATTAATGAGTCTAAAGCAAGGGTACCAACATGAAATTTAACTGTGTGTCTAATCCTGTGAGGAGACATGACAATTAACCTCATTTGCTAAAAATGCATCTATATAGAGGAAAGGAATGTTTTCTCTTTTTTGCTCATATTCACCTTGGTCTTATATACTGGCGATGGGCCCCTGCATAGCCATCAGGTGACATTTTTGATATTTAGTAATGGAGAGTGACACGAGCTGATGGCACGCCTGGAACACTGCTGAACCCTGAGTGCAGGAGGTTTGCCAGAGTTACCTGTAAGGAAAAGCGGCTCAAGCTCCTGGCACTGGGGCAGGCCTTGTTCCAAAGCGTATGATTTCCGAGTCAGAATAGCAGGGAACTAAATC
Source organism: Tringa tobata (assembly GCA_033628505.1). Classification (NCBI taxonomy): domain Eukaryota; kingdom Metazoa; phylum Chordata; class Aves; order Charadriiformes; family Scolopacidae; genus Tringa; species Tringa tobata. The sequence continues at coordinate 19,126 of JAHREE010149152.1, read as the reverse complement.
CTTGCGTTTGGAGATGTGCAATCCTCCCTCACTCCCCAGCCTCACCCCAGTGCCGTTAGTGAGAACCTGCCCAGAAGCCAGTGCTGGTCCCACCACAGCTCCTGGCAAACCCTTGCTCAGCGAGGGCTGGTACAGCAGCCAGTTACCTTATGCTCTGATTCAGGGGTAGCTTAGTGCTGACATCTACTGAAGCAACCAAATGGAGTCAAAGGAAAAGCTGCAGAGGGAGAACAGGATTCTATTAGGCATAGCCCCAAGACCTCCCGTGTTCCCCGAGGTGCCCTGTATTGTCACAGCCAGCCTGCCCCAATGCTTTCCAGCCCTTTGTCCCCTTATTGTCATACCTGTGAGCTTAAGCCTCTCTGGATCCTTCTACTCACCCAGCCGAGAGCAGCCCCTGGTTTCAGGCTGGCTGAGTGCTGTGTGTGCCCGTGCTGACTGCTGACAGGTAAAATCTGCACCCCAAAATGAGGTGACTGCAGGTGGTTTTTAACCCCTCTCTCAGCCCAATTTCTTCAGCAGCCTCAGCACCAGGCAGTGTTTGCACACCAAAGAACCTGGAAATACATCTCCTGGGCTTCGTGGCACTGGCTTGGTGGGCAGCAGCAGCCCTCAGCAAGCACCACCTTCAACAGCCTTCGGCTGAGGCTTATGAGCAGTAACTGCTTCTGCGTGCCTCGTCATTCATGTGGACATGGTCATCAGAGCTTCACACTCCAGTAAAACATTTGTGTCTGGGTGAAAATTGAAATAGGATGATGGAAAAAAGGTCAGGAAGCCCAGGCCACCGGAAATCCCCGATAGCTTAAATTCACCTGTGGCTCAACAAACGGCATGTGCTGAGTTATCCTCAGCTGGAACCTGTGCTTTTCTAAGTGCTGGCTATTGCAGAACCAAGCACTCAAAACATGTCAGAGCAGGAGACAGGATAAACAAAAAAACCATTATTTTAACTGGTGCAGGGTCATGTCATATCGCCAACCCAGCAGTTGGGGAAGAACAAGCTTAGTGGCTGTGGCATCTAAGGATGCGACCATATCCAGAGGGCAGGAAAACGTGGTCACCATAAGTGCAACCAGGAGGAAAAGAGAGATGAGCTTGGTATATTGATCAAGACAGGGGTTGGGCTGGCAGGAGAACCCAGGAGGTGTGGGTTAGTCCAGATGTACACTGTTCCTGGTTTCTTCTATGTGATTCTCTCACAGTCAGGTATCCAATGTTGAATGGCAGCTCTCTGGACTCTGAAATCCTAGTGTCTGTGAAATCTTAACATGGGAAGCTTTCAATCGCTATAGAGACAGGACCAAAGCCATCCTACCATTGAAACTCTTGCCTCGTGGGTGTGCTCCGGTCCCCTGACCCACAATCACTGCAATATTCAGTTCCTCACAGTGCTCCTTTCTGCCCACAGACCAACCCAGCTGGCCCCATGGCAGGTGAGAACCAGACTCATGTGACAGAGTTCACACTCCTGGGCTTTTCCCATGGCCAACCCTTCCTCTTTGTTCTTTTCCTGGCCATTTACCTGGCCACGCTGCTGGGAAACTCTGCAATACTCACCCTCGTGTTCCTGGATCCCCAGCTCCACAGCCCCATGTACTTCCTCCTCAGTCACTTGTCCTGCTTGGACATTTGCTACTCATCTGTGACGGTGCCCAAGATCCTTGCAAACGCCCTGCGCCCACAGGCAACCATCTCCTTTGGTGGGTGCCTAGCCCAGATGTTCTTCCTGATGGGGTGTGCAGGGGCCGAGTGCGCGCTCCTGGCTGTCATGGCCTTCGACCGCTACGTGGCCATATGCCAGCCCCTGCGCTATGCCCACGCCATGAGCTGGGGTGTCTGCGCGGTGGCAGCTGCCGGCTGCTGGCTGTGGGGGATGCTGGACTCGGCCGTGCACACCCTCCTGGCCTCCAGGCTCTCCTTCTGCGGGGCTGCCCGGCTCCAGCACATCTTCTGTGATGTCCCCCCGCTGCTGAGGGCTGCCTGCAGCAACACCCGCCCCAGTGAAGTGGCACTCCATGCCGCCAGTGTTTTTGTGGGCCTCAGCCCCTTCCTGCTCGTCGTCATCTCCTACCTCTGCATCCTGGCCACCATCCTCGGGATGCCTGTGGCCACCAACCGGCGCAAAGCCTTCTCCACGTGCTCAGCCCACCTGCTCGTGGTCGCCCTGTACTTTGTGACGGCCAACCTGAACTACAACCGTCCCGGCTCCGGCCACTCGCCGGCAGCTGACACGCTGGTCTCCGTGCTGTATTGCATCATCACCCCCATGCTGAACCCCCTCATCTACAGCCTGCGCAACCAGGAGGTAAGGGGGGCCCTGTGGAAGGCTGTGCGGGGACAGGGCAGGCCGGGCTCCCCGGGCAGCAACGCGTGAGCGATGGCAGGGCTCCAGCCGCAGGCCGCATCCCCTGCCTGCAGGAATTCTTTGGTGGTAGCAGCAGGCTCCGGGGTCCTGGCCCAGGCAGTGGCTGCTGGTGGCACACAGCCATCACCTCTCTGACCCTCTGCACATCACCAGCGGCAGAACGGCAAAATCAACCTGGGAACAAGGATACGGTTACGGCATTGTGTCTCTGTTTCTCAAGTATCACACGCTGAGCTCAGCACGGGGCCCATTGCAGCTACGCTGCCACCAGGGAACGCGGTAAAAGGCGATTTCACGTGGCCCCAGACAAGTGTTGGCCCCGGGAAAGGCCGTGAGCTCTGCCTGGGGCTGCCCCAGGCGCTGGGCCAGGCCCCGCATGGGGCATGGGGCAATGGCTGGGATGGCAAACTCTGGCCTCCGCCAAGGGTCCACCACACCATCCTCCTGCCACACGTGCTTGGGCACTGAGTCCAGCATCTGCTGGGGTTCTCCATGAAAGCTCTGTAACGTTTTGTACATTAGCGTGGCAGCAGCAGCTTAAACAGGACCTGTTACTCTCAGCGCTTTGGTCAAACAGCAAGTTATCAGCGCCGAGCTGCGAGCTGGCATTGCTTGGAATCTCACCAGAAACACTTGCTTTGATTTATAGTCATAAAAGAATAAAAATGCAGTGGTTGTGAGTGGCATGGCTGTGGGCGATAAGTGGCCAACAGCTGGCTGGTGATGTGGCCACTGCCTCAGATTAACCTCATCTTGCAGTGGATCTGCAACTGCATCCGAGCCCAAGTGATTGCATGGGCATTGGGGAAACCCCATGGCTGGTCAAACCTGCACGCAGGTAGACAGGGGCCAGCAGTGCCTGATGCCACGGCAGAAGCCACCAGAGAAGGGTTTGCGCAGAGGAAGCAGCCTCTGCTCAGTTACCACGAGACACCAGCAAAATCCAATCTGTTCCCAAAGAAACCCACTGGAGAGTAAACAGGCCCATGAGGCATAATGAGGCATAACAGCTTGTTGGGAGCAGTTTGCCAGTTCTTAGTGCATAACACACACTGATTTTATTCTTCAGGGGAAAAAAAAAGTGTGTCTGTAACCCATGTGTTGGGATGGCCCATTGCTCTTACCCAAAGAGATCGCAAGCCTCTCAGCCGCCTCTACTTGCTATACACCCTTCTTGACTGTAAAGAATTACTGAGGCACACCTAGTTCAGAGTATCACTGGGACACTTTGCCTACAGTGAGGCCCATTCTGAAGAGACCCTTGGAAAAGGGACACCAGGAAATAAAGAGTGAACTGCACAAGGAAAAAAATATTAGGAAAGTTATTTCAGAGAAAAAAAAAAACACACAAAAACCCCCAAACCTAACCAATCAATCAAAAACTCAAACCAAAAACCTCCAGAAATTTTACATTAAAATTTATAATTTCAAATCTGAATCACTATGTGGCTTTCCCATGATTGACAGATCCAGGTTGTGATTTTTCTCAGTACCAAACACTGATCAGGGCTGCTGTACTACCCGAGAGGCAGAACAGTCTTGTTCAAATGCAGGATGGTCCAGAACCCACCCGTGAGCCCGCACCAAACTCTAAAGGTGTCACAGAGGGACCCCATGTGCCCTGGGTGTTGGCAGCGGCACCACACTGGGGTGTGCTCATGAGTCCTCGTGCCCCTGATTTACTCCTATTGCGATGGCACCTGCACACCACAAAGGAACAACAACCAACTCCTACAGTGGCACGATGAGCATCTAGCCTGGGATAAGCTGGTTCAAGGCAGAGCTTCTGTTTGCACTGGATTATTACTGAAAATTTTACATTAATTTTTTTTACTGAAAGATTTACATTAATTTACATTAAAATTAAAAAACCAACATTCCCTCTTGTCCTACTTCCCACCTGCTCAGCCTTTTCCCACCTGTGATGAAGGAGGGCTAGAATCAGGCGCCCTTTTCCCTGTGTGAGGAACGGCGCCTACAACAGACACAGGGGACCTGGGCTGTCACAGAATAATCAGGATGCAGTTTTAGGCCAGAACAGAAACAGTTTATTACTGCAGCTCTGAGGGAGAGCACAGCCCAGCAGTGACAGACACTTATGACCTGAACTCTGCCCAAATGGGGCAGTTACAGCATTTATACACCTTAGGTCATGCAACTCATTCTTCATCAAACTGTCAGATAAGCAGGATGCTGTAAATTGGAAGCCAGGTCCTGCCAGACGAACCTGATCTCCTTCTATGACAAGATAATGAGATTATTGGACGAGGGAAAGGCTGTTGATATTGTATACCTGGACTTGCAAAACGCATTCGATACTGTCCCCCATACAAATCTCGTGGAAAAACTGGCTTCACATGGCCTGGATGAGCATACAATCCGCTGGATCAAGCACTGGCTGACTGGAAGGTCCCAAAGAGTGGTGCTCAATGGATTTAAATCCAGCTGGCAGCCGGTCACAAGTGGTGTCCCTCAGGGCTCAGTGTTAGGACCATTCCTGTTTAACGTCTTTATGGATGATCTCGACAAGGACATAGGGTGTATCATCAGCAAGTTTGCAGATGACACCAAGTTAAGCAGGAGTGTTGAATCCCAGGAGGATAGGGAAGCTCTACAGAGAGACCTAGAGAGATTGAATCATTGGGCCAGCACCAATGGTATGAGTTTTAACAAGGGCAAGTGCCAGGTTCTGCACTTGGGCCACAAGAACCCCCTGCAGCGCTACAGGCTTGGGGAAGTGTGGCTGGAGCTGCCTGGAAGAAAGGGACCTGGGGGTTCTAATTGACAAGCAGCTGAATATGACCCAGCAGTGTGCCCAGGTGGCCAAGAAAGCCAACGGCATCCTGGCTTGTATTAGAAATAGCGTGACCAGCAGAAGTCGGGAGGTGACTGTGCCCCTGTATTCAGCACTGGTGAGGCCACACCTCGAGTATTGTGTCCAGTTTTGGGCACCTCAATACAAGAGAGATCTGGAGGTGCTGGAGCGAGTGCAGAGGAGGGCAACGAAACTGGTGAAGGGGCTGGAGAACAAATCATATGAAGAGAGGCTGAAGGAGCAGGGACTGTTTAGTATGAGGAAGAGGAAGCTGAGGGGAGACCTCATCACTCTCTACAACTACTTGAAAGGACACTGTACAGAGGTTGGTGCTGGTCTCTTCTCACAGGTAATTAATGACAGAATGAGAGGGAATGGCTTCAAACTCCAACAGGGAAGGTTTAGACTGAACATTAGGAAAGAATTCTTCACGGAAAGAGTGGTCGGGCATTGGAATAGGCTGCCCAGGGAGGGGGTTGAGTCACCATCCCTGGATGCGTGTAAGAGATTATTAGATGTGGTGCTGAGGGATATGGTGTAGGGGAGGACTTTGTAGAGTAGGGTAGATGGTTGGACTCCATGATCCCAAGGGTCTCTTCCAACCTAGACGATTCTATGATTCTATGTGTGCACACATGCGTGTCCATGCACACATACACACACGCAGGCATACACACAGACATACGTGTGCACCCACACAAAGTGTTGCACCCATACAAACATACAGCCTGTTAGCCCCCCCCACGCTGGGGGGGTTGGACTCCACGATCCCAAGGGTGTCTTCCAACCTAGACGATTCTATGATTCTATTCTATGAAATAAGGATAGCATTCTTCAGATAAGGAGGCTCTAGCCAGCACACCGGTTAACAAATAATTCCCTCCTTTGTTAATTAAACTGGTGAGACCATTACCTGCAAATATTTCTTAACTTGTGAGTCCTGCAAAGGCCTGTGAGGTGTTAACTATTTCACTGCCACACTGGGGAGCCCTGGCTTCACCAGAGGTACTCAAACCCATCAGCAGAGAACAGGCTGAGCCAAACACAAGGATGGAGAACCTGCCTTTGGCGCTGGTTGCAAAGCAGAACAGAGCCCTCTGGCCAGAGACAAGCTGGGGGACTGTTCTTCCCACCCACCTGCATGTGCCTGCTTATTTATACTGTCAAAGCAGTTAACAGAAAAAATGGAGCGCTCTTAAAAACATTCTACTGCCTGTATCAAGCAGCACTTGTTCTGATTGATTTGCTGGATTGAAAGGATTTCCCAAGCAGAACATTCCTCTGATGGGCTGCCTGGATGAGGACCAAGCCAGTGATTAACATACTCTTTGCTAAGTGAAGCCTTTCAGTATTTTCTTTTGCTCCAAGAAAGATTTTCCGGAATAATTTTTCTCAGAAAACAATGTAATTTCTACACTTCCTTTTTCATGGTTTACCCCAGAAATTACACATCCCAACAGTGCTCTTGACTTGTAGAGGAAAACCAAGCAAGTAATCTCCTACCTTAGCAAGCTCATCCTAAGTTGCATTGCGCCAGCACACACTTTTCTTGTTGAGTGGAACAGCTCATTACAGCCCAGCTTGTGCTTGTGTGCAGGACAAGTCAGCAGCGTTCACTGCGATGGTCAATGTTCCCAGGCCCCAGCCCTGGAACCTGCACAGATAGACCAGGTTCGTGTTCTTTGCCCCACGCTGCAAACAGGGTTCATCCTGCAAGTGGAAACCCTTCTGAGGAACAGAAGCAAGTTTGGCCTTCACCGTGCTCTTCTCATTGACCCCTGAGAAGAATGACATTCAGGGCCGCAACAACTTAAAAAGGTCCCATAGCTCATGTCCCTTCTGCCTGGACTGGATTAGAGATTGTGTTTCTTTTCTGTGAATTGCTCTGTTTGGAACAGGAATGGACACACTTCTCCTGAAAGCTTGCTGGTTGACATGTGGGACAGACTAGGTAGAACAGACATATCGCACTCATATGCTCTTAAACCATCCCACTTTTCCCATCTGGAAGTAGATGGGAATCAAAGTCCTCTTGGGCACAGGCCAGAACGTTCCCACAGACACTGCCAGTTTGCTCCTTGGCATTTCTTGCATGCAGACTCACCAGGCCAAGCCAAATTAAGCTAATAAACTAAAAGGCTGAAGCAGAGACAGGCAAAAGTTCGGAAGGAAGCATCTTGGACAACGCTGGTTTCACTACAGAAGCTTCACGTAATTTGCTGGAAAGAGGCCCACTTTGCCCCGGCACTGCCCCCGCCACCAGCCTTCATCCACCATCTCAATGTGTGTGATTGTGTCATCAGGATCAAAAGAAATCTCATCATCTCCATCTGCAAAAATTTTTCAGAAGAGATAGTCACAATGCAAAGATAACCCCAGAGCTGGTTTTACACTCCTGCTCCCACCCCAGGAAGAGAATACAGAACATTCTGATAAACCCTCAGAGTCCATCTCATCTAACCCCCATCAAACAGCACAGAGAAAGCAGAGGAGGAGCAAGATGAAGCTTCGGTGTTCCCAAGTCAGGTCTCATTCTGCCTTCCAAGAGGAAGAAATTTAACTACCAACTGAGGGTGTAAGCCACCCCCCTCCCTGTCACACCGCCCCAGCCAGCTCCCAGCGCCTCTCCCCACCACCTGGATGGTAGACCCACCTCCTTGGTAATCATAGAGAGCCACCGCACAGGTTCCAGTGTACTCCACCTCATAAACATTGGACACTTCCCCTGCAGAAGACAGGACAGGCAAATGAGGAAGAGGCTGAAAGCAGCCATATGGATCTGGTCAGTGCCACGCTCCCCCCATCTGCCAGCCTTGGCGTGATCCACATCCAAACCCTACCAACAGGGGAGAGCAAGGTATGACTTATCTCCCCTTCTGCAAGGAGAGAGGCAAGGTCCTAGCCCTTCATTTTCCTCTCCCAAGAAAAAGGCTGGACTTAACTCCAACCTCTCCACTTACCATCTCCAGTATCAGCAAAGCTGTGGCAGAAACAGCAACAGCAGCCCATACAGTTCGCTTATGTGCTTGGAGGAAGACTATCCTGCACTGCTCACACCCAGGAGACACCACCAGGTCAGGTCTCATGAGCACCAGCCATTTGAGTGACAGGCTGAATTAAGAGGGCACCCGCAGGCCTCAGTGCAGCACTGGCAGTCGCTTGCCAAGATAGAGTGCACCAAGAGCATCTGTTCAGCTCCAGCTTCTCCAGAGCCCAAGGCAGCTCTCTGGTCCTCCTGCCTGAGTCCTGCTCCAGCAGAGATATTTGCTGGTGGCCCAGCATCCCAAGCAGCTGATCTCACACCCTGGAGCCAGGCAAGGCAGTGGGAGACAACCAAGTTTCCATCATCAGGGCTCTTAGTATGACCACAGCTGGCTTCAGGACACAAATTCCCTCTAGAGTCTGTCCTATACATCCAGTGAGGTGAGTGGACGGATACAAGCTCCCCAAGACACGGACTCTTCCACCAGTACTCACCCAGGTGGGGCTGGCTCTGGCTGGGCTCCTCAGGAAGGATGTTCTCATAGTCATCATCTCCGTCTTCGCCATGGTCACAGATGGCATCTGGTTTTCCCAAGGATGCTGGCAGCTCCTCATAGTCAGCACCTCCACTGGTACCGTCACAGTAGTCAGAGGGCTCTGGCAGCTCCTCATAGTCTCCACCGACATCCAAACTTTCACTGTAGATGGGCTGATCCTGGCTGGGGATCTTGCACAGCTCTTCACCCAGATCGGCTGGCCTTGGTGGCAAAGTGGGTGGTGTTTCCTCATCCTCCCTTTTTGCCTCCTGCTGTGAAGGGAGGAAGTGGCAGGAAAGTCACCTGGGAAAACTGCAGGCAGCTCTCCCACAACCGCACAGCACCAACCCAAGGGAGCCTGCTCCACTGCAGGTGCCTTTTGTGCTACCACAACACAATCGGAGTAACACCCTCCGCACAAGGGGGAAACAGCTCAGCCATGAGGTCTGTGCTGAACTGGAGTCTGGGACTGCTGTGAAGACCCTTGTGAAGACATGAGCCATGGCTCATGTATTTGAACCTTTGTCACATGCTTAGCTCCATCTCACTGCACTGACCCACCCCAAGAGCCCATCTCATGGCGGAAGGTGCTGTGTAGCCATGCCCCATCACCATCCCAACATTTACCCCCCCACTCCTTCCAACGCCTCTCCCACGCTGTGGCTGCACCCCACTTATCCCTGCAGCTCTGCCTGGAAAGCACAGACCACTCTCAGGTGCAATCCCCTCTGCCTGCGCCCTTTCCTGGCTGTTCCCAGCCCACCACAGTACCTGCACTCCTTGTGACACAGCCCGCTCTCGGTCAGTGCCCCCAGGCACCTTGGCTGGCAGGGCTGCAGAGGTTGCCTCTGTCTGGTCCTTCTCCCTCTGTGGAATTTCCTGCCAGAGAAAAGTCATTAAATCCCCTCAGTCCCCTTGAATGAGATCCAGAGCAATGCCCATTCCCATTCCCAACGCAGCAACTCAGAAAATTTTCCTCCAGTTGAGATCTGTTCCAGCTCACAGAGCAACTCTCAGTTTTCTTCCAGCTGGGATCAGCTCCCATAAATCTGTCCCTGCCCTAGGGACGGGACACCAGCACGCCTCTAACAACCATGGGGGCTGAAGAAAGTAGCCTCAAGGAGGGTGTGTATCAGGGAGTGTTTTGTTGGTGAAACCTTATCTGCATGTTGAATGCAGAAACAGCACAATGTAGGAGCAGTAAACATGAGGGTTTGGGTGCAATCTCCAGCTGGAAAAGCCTGAACATACACTGCTGGGATGGTGACACCTGATAGGTGGGATGGCACTGTGTTGGCCAGGCACTAGAGGCAAGAAGGAGCCTAGGGCAAAGCACAGGGGATCATGGCTGGCTGTAGGCACCTCCTGGTCTGTGTGCCAAAAGGGAATATCCAGTGACAGTTGCGAAGTTCAATGGCAGCCCCCAGCAGCTGCAGGGAAGCAGTTTAGGCAAGAGATTACTGTAAAGAGATCAGGTAGATGGACAGAGCTGCATGACCCTGAGGAGAAGCCTGCTTTGCAAGCCTCAGACGATATGGCGAGATGGCCATGGCTCACCTTCCGCCGCGCCGCCTGGCACTCCCGGGCCTGCCGTCTCACCCGCTCCTCCTCGGCCTGCCTTCTGCTCTCCTCCTCCGCTGACTTAGCCATGTTCTCAAATCGTGACCGCAGGCTGCTGGTGCCACTGGAAGCTCCTGTGGAGAAGACAGCAGGCCAAGCTTGCCCAATGGCTCCCTTCCATTACTTCAGGCATCCAGGAGAGACCCAGACCTCTCCCTCTCCCAGAGGAACTTGCAGTTCAGCCACCTTTTCCTGCCCCTCAACGCAGGTGAGATCCACATCCCACCACAACACATGCCCGCCCACGTGCTGCCACAGCGGGACCACGAGGCCCACAGCTTCCCACCCAGCCCAGGGCTGGTATCCCCTTGTCTCACCTGCCTCCACTGGCCTCGTTTTCTCATAGGAGGGGGTGGGAGCTGCCATCTCACTGAAGCCAGCAGCGCTCTGCAAGAGGAAGGGAATGAGGTGTCCAGCTCATCATGTAAGGCCAGTGCTGGGATCCCTGCTGGGTTTGGCCACCAGTGACTTGCAAGCTTTGTTCCCAGCTGTGTCTGTCTGTCCTCATCTGTAGCACCACCCGAGGCCTGCGGAGGCTGCTGGCTGTGGCCATGCTCTCCTGACACCTCTCCGCACTGTGGCAGTGCCCACCATCCTCCAGCCAAAGGCCAGGGCTGCTCCTGTCAGAGGGGTGGGCTCAGAGGGCCAAAAAGGCTGCGTGAAGCCAAGCAGAGGAGGCTGTAGAGCAGAAAGACAACTGCTGCGTGGGACAGCAAGGCTGGACACTCAAGGCAGAAGCATTCGCTGTTAACATGGCAAAGAGCTGGGTGGATGCCTGGCATTTACCCCTTCCTGAGGGACCCAATGCATCCGTCCCCTGCGCTCCTGGTGGGGTTAGGCATGGAAGCACTTCCCTGTTGGAAGCAGAGCTGCAGCTGCCTAACCGAGAAAAAAGGTGTCCCTTCAGCAGGTCACTGCCTGTGGTACGTGTATGTAGTAACACAGGCTGGAGAACACCAAAGTGAAAACACATCTGAACATCTGAGAATCGCTAGCTTCATGAGGTGTGAAGAGACGCCTAAAGTGGTAACAGCATCGACGGGGCGTTTGCAGCAAAAAGAAGGTGAGATAGAGAGGGTTAATCTACTTTCATGAGAAAACTATTTCACACAAAAAGGAAACTGCAGGTAGGACCCAGCTTTGAGACTAACACAGGGAGATTTAGGGTTCTATCCACAGGTATCACCAACGGGCTGGGTGGCCAAGTTCCTACACAGTGGAGCTCAGAGAGCAGCTCTGCTCTCCCTAAAGAAAACACCTGAGCAGGCAAACAGCACCGCAGGCTCAGAACCAGGTCTACACAGATCACAGCAGAACCTTAGACATGTTTATATGACAGCACTTAAATTTAGGAGTCTTAGCGTGAGAGCTGAATCCTACATGTAGTGTTCAAAACTTTGTCAAAGGGGAGTTAAGATTGCCTGGTGGTATATCACGCTCTGCTCCGGAGCAATGAATTCAGCACTACTCCAGTGCCCAAAAATCAGGCAATCAAGAATTTAGGTACTTGCTCAAATATCCTTATTTTTACCATCTTTGATGGTCTGTTCCTGAAGAAGCTTGCAGGGTGGCCTGCCAAAGCACCATGTCAATCCAAGTGCCATGTTGACTGTAGATGAGCCTTTGTCTGGTTTCAGCCCAGGCAGAAAACCAGAACCAGCAAACTGGGTGAGCCCTTCTCTTGGGATTGCTCTCAATCCCATCACTGCTGGGTGTTGCTAAAGTTTGCAGGCAGATGATTAGGCCCTGCCCTGAGATTTACCTATCTGACCAGACCACAAGAAACTCCCGGACAGGACAGAAAAACCTGCAGAAGGTAACAAATAACGGACAAGCTGATGGGCTACAGACAGTGCCATGAGGAATGGCCAGATTCCACTGTAGTTAAAGGGGAGTCACCAGGAGTTAAGGGCCAGTCACTCACCCGGGGAGGTCTGCAGGATGGCTACCCAAGGGACCAAAGATTCAAGCCACCTTTGGGAAGCCTTGTTTATGTGTGGGTGTGAGAGCTCCTAACAAACCTCACACCTTGAGGAACAGCAGCTGCAGCAATGCCACCTTCCCGCTGGAGGTAGTAAAGCATGAAACACTCTGTATGTCTACTGCTCTCTGCACGACCATCACCCACCAGCCAGTGCAGGGGACACAACACCAGATGGGCCTTCAGTCTGATCCAGCACCTCTCCTGTGCAAGAGACAGTTCCTGCACAGTGCAATCACCCCTGGACTCTCAGACTTCTCATGAGGCTGCACTCACAAAATTTCATCTCCAAGGAGCCATCACTGCTCATACTGTGTTTGGTACACACGAGGTCTGCAGGAGTGGTGGCAACCAGCCAGACAGGACACTCCCAGTATCTCAGTGGTACTAGATATCCAGGAGGGCACAGTCTGATGCCCTGAGAAAGTTCTTCCCTGGCTCTGCTATTAAATCCCACCCCAAGAAAGCAGGACTATGACTGTTCAGTCTGAGAGTAGAATGATTAAAAACCAGCTATGAACGGAAAAACCTTTTTCTTCTGCACGTTACAGTCTCCCCTGGCTGCATTCCTCTGCACCCTCTGGTATTCACACCCGGCCGGTTCCCCCACCCTCGCAATAGCTGTGCACGGAGCTGCGGGACCTCGTCTCCATCGGGGACATCTCCTCTCTTGCAGCAGTGCAGAGAGCAGCGATGAGCAGGAGGCAATTGCAGCAGCATGCAGTCTTACCTTATCTACTCTGTCCTTCTGGACCCCATAACGGCCTCCAAATCCTTTGGCATAGTCTGTATGGAAAAAATTAGGGTGTTTTATATTTTATATTCTGTATGTACCTCTGACTTCAGTATGCTGTGACCAGAAAAATGAGTTAGCTTTGTCTGCATCTTATCACATATGGAACTAGATAGAGACAGCATATGGAAAATGCTCCGGACCGGAGCTTTTAAGATTAATCCTTCATTCCTTTCAGAGAAGCACACAGAGGTTCAGTGCTATGTTCTACCAAATCTGCTCCTGAGGCACTGGGGTGAGAAGCCAGTCATGCCATTTGAGTGCAAAGTGGCCTGTTTGCTGAAGTTAAACATTCAGTAGTTGAGCCATTGCTGGAACCTGCTTTGCCTCATTCCCACATGCTCATCTCTTCAATTATGGGGAAGGTACCCCACAGAGAAAGCACAGCAGAGCCTGGGAAGCCTGATTGAGGGACTTCCGTTCAGCGTCCCCCACGGATCCAAGCATGCACCTACTCTGGAAGAGTTTACCCTCCCGCTTTGGGGGTTCACAGTGTTCCAGCTGCCCCACATCACGCTGCACACATTCGGTTTTCAGCAGCTGGACCTTTGTCAAGTATGAACCACCAGCTCTAGGTCTGTGTGTGCCCCAAAGAAATTGTGCTGCCACCTCTCTGGCAGCGTTGTCCTACCTGTCTGGGATGCATGGGGCTGCACATCCTCCTGATGGTCCCAGCCAAGGGCACTCTTGTCCTGACGATCCCTCTGGACGCCAAACTTCCCACCAAAGCCCACAGAATAGTCTTCAGCCATAGCACAGAAAAGAACAGACAAGGGAGGGAAAGAGCAAAGTGGCAGCACTGTGAGCTCAGGCTGTTCTCACAGGGCCAATAGTTTTCCCTGCCCAGGACTCAGAGAAAGACACATAGCAAGGCCAGATTTTTCCTCTGGTGGCTGCAGCAACAGCCTTCCCTCCTCCCCAAGACACGTCACCTGCTATTAGCACCTGCCCAGGCTTCCCCTGCACCCTTCCTTCGGTGACAAACTGCTCAGGAGATCCCCGTGTCCATAGAAATTTGCCACTCCTCTTCATTTACCCTGAACTTTTTCCAGCAGTCATGCACCGTGCAATGGCTTTTCTCATCTGTCCCATTCCCTTGCTGCAAGAGGTGGGCACCCGACCGCTCCCCACAGCTTCTCCATTATTCATGTGGCAGGTTGCAAAACCCAAGCATGCTGCCCCCCATTCCCTGGGGACATAGTCCCAAGCTGCAGTCCCAGCACTGCCCACTGTGCTGGGCTCCCCGAGCTCACCTTTCTGAGAGTCATGTTTCTCTGCCTGGCTCTTGTAGTCAAATCCCACTGCTGCTTTGTCCACCTTGTCCCTCTCCACGCCGTAACGGCCACCAAAGCCCTTGGAGTAATCTGAGGAGGTAACATGGAGTGAAATGCTGCCCCCAGCATGGGGCCGGTGATGGGGAGGGGGTAAAAATGGGGAGCAGTCCTGGGGGGGAGCATCAGGGGAGGAGGAAGAGCAGCAGGGACGATGGAAAACAATAGAAAACACAAGGGATTTGGAGGAGACAGAATGGACAGCAGGGACCACCATGAGGGCCACTGAGAATGAAGATGGGGTGCAAAGGGAAAGCATGGGTCATGGCAACAAGAGGGTCTGAGGGCCATGGCAGTAGGAGAGGGCAAGGAAGAAAAGTAGTGTGTCAAGGGCAGCCAGGGAGGCAGTGGGAGCTCAGCCACCCACAGGCACAAAGCCAAGACCTGGGCACTGAGGACCTGGGCATCCACCCAGTCGCACCTCCCCAGGGTAAGGATTTCAACCCTTGCTCTGCCAGCCTCTGAAAACATCTGTGAATGAGTGTACTGAGCCCTTGAAAGTACAGAAGTTTGGCAAACTCTTGTTGTACAGCTTGAGTTTTCTGTAATGGAATCTCAGGGTCTACAAGGAAACCACGGACTCTGGAGGTTGCAGCAAAGGCCGAACCCCATGTTTCTGGAGACAGGCTCCAGCTCTGCCCACAGACTGTCACTTGACCATTATGTGACAGAGGCACAGCACATCTCCCTTACACCTCCCCTTTTCCCATCGTCTAAACTAGTAATAACTACCAGCTCCATTTCCAAATCCTGCCCTTCAGAAGGAGCAAATCACAGTCAGGTCTCTGTTCCCTGACCCTATTCTTACAGGTCTACATTTCACAGCAATGAGTTGGGGAAGTTAGGGCTTCCCCAGCAAATTCAGCCTTATCAGCCCATGAAGACTGAGATTGAGAGAAATATGCATGAAACTTTTTGTATTCAAGAACGGCTCTGTTTCAGAGAAGCTCAGTCAATTAAGGATGAATCACTAAGTCCCAAAAATTTCTTAAACTTATCTGATTAAACTATTATTTACCCATTAGGCCATTATGAAACAGACCTTGTGGGATGCTGTTTTCAGCAAATATAGATTTTATGACTGTTCCCCTGATGCTGGAGTTTCCAGTATGGACACAGTTTTACGAAAAACAACCCAAACACCTTACCCTATTTCTAACATTTTCATTTTCTCCTGGGTGATTTCTGTGGTTTTTCACAGCCCAATGAATTTCTGTGTTCAAATCTAGTATACGATTTCTTATACGGAATATGTTAATGTTGCACAACTGCATGTGATTTTTAACTGCACAACTGCATGCAAATTTAAGATCAACCAAGAATGCCTCAAAAACATCTTCTTTCTTTTATAGTTTCCTCTGAAACAGACATTATTCAGATCTTCTTTTCCTGGTAATGCAGTATTCCTCGCATTTATCTGAAACAGTAACAGATCTTGCCCTCTTACCTTCTCTTGGTTGCAGAATGTTTAAAATATCTTTAGTTTCAGTTCTTGCAATGTTCTAATGAATACAGCTGTCTGTATGTACACATGAAGGTTTGGCTGAATCATCTCCACAATCCTGCAGAAGTTTGGGTGCTGCACAGCCTTTTGTTTCCATATCCATTGTTGTGCCTTTTCCTACATGCTGGTTTTCCAGAAATCACTTCTCGTGACCCCCAGTGCCTGGGCTCCCTTCGGAGCAGTTGCCTGGAAGGACTTTCAGAGGAAAGGGAGCACCATCTGTCAGGGGTGCATGTGTGGGTGTCCTCTCTGCTCAGCCATGATGTGGTTTTCATCAAAGTGAAACGCAGAGACAAGCAGGACGCACAGCAGAAGTGTGGCGACAGGACAGCAGAGAACGGGGCCACAAAAGCATCTGACTGGGAACAGGAACCAGAAACAAGTAAAAGGAGGGGGACAGCCAAGGGGACTGTGCCACAGCAGACAGCATGGGACGTTGGGAGCAGAGGAGAAGCTGGTTAACGTGTCAAGGGGCCACAGGTGCCCATGGACTTGCCTTTCTGGGACGAGTGTTTCTCCACCTCACCCTTGTACTCAAAACCCAGCGCTGACTGGAATGAGAAGGGGAGGAATGTTAGTCATCCTGAGGCCCAAGCTGGGCCTCACCCACCCTCCTCCAGGGCTGGGACCCTGCTCTCCATCTTGTGCTGAACACCAGGCACCAGGCCACTCCTCGGCTGGCACGGGCCACCCCTGCTCGCCATGGGCTCAGGAATGGCTCTCGCAGGAGCCCCTACACTCCAGGCAAGAGGGCCACCATCCTGACCACACACCCTGTCAGCAAGAGAGGCGGCTGGGCAGCATCCGACACCAGGGTGTGCATCCTGCTGTCCCCATCCACTCCTGCCACTGTGCGTGGCACAGCTTGGGGGCTTGGAGATGCAAAACGTCATGGCCCCCAAGACAAAGAGGGTGCTTTCTGGATAGGAGAGTGTGAGCATGTTAATGCACACCAAAGAGTTAATCTTCATAAGTGCCCTGCAACTTGTTACCAGCCATTTTCCTGCACAAAGGAGGTGAGGTCTTGTTTCAGTGGAGACCTGGTGTCCGGCATGTCTAACCCTGTACTTGGAAAAACGGCAACCACAATCCTCAGCATAGCCCAGCGTTTTAAGGGCAGCGCTGAGCCTGTCCCACACACCTTGTCAGCACGGTCCCGCTGGACTCCATACTTGCCCCCAAAGCCCTGGGCAGCATCTGTCTGCGAGGAGTGCTTCCCAACCTCAGCGACGTACTCGTGGCCCACCGCGCACTGAAGAGAAAGACAGCGTGACATGAGCACCCACCGTCAGACCGGCGGGGTGGACATACACAGCCACCACACCCTGGTGCTGCCCGCCACCGAGGCGCTGGCGGCCACCAGGTGACAGGTCCAAGCTGACCATGCCGGTGGTGGCGATGGCTTCTGCACAGCCTTTGCCATACTGGCCCTGCCCTGGGACCTGTGACACAGCTCCACAGACAGCCATCCCAGAAAGCCAGCCCCACTGCCGCTTGTCACACAAACCGTGGGATGCTCAATACCTGCTGCTCCCAAATGCCAGTGGAGTGGGGGATAATCATGTGAGGAAACTGAGGAGAAAAGTGTGTTTGGGCCAGCGCAACTGAAACCCCACGGCAGCAGGTCTGGCACCCGCTCCCTGTTCTCTGTGTCAGAGGGAAGGTCAGCAGATCTGGCTGATGTCACCCCTTACGGCCACCATGAGCTGGGACAGGGTCCCACCGCTCCCTGCAGGAGGTGGTGTGGCCAGGAACTGCTCACGCTCCTTGGGAGAAGGGCAAGAGGATGGATGCACCCTGGTGAGACTGAATGAAGGCCGAGGAGCCACTCAACAAAAGCACCCTCGCTCTGCTCTGGCAGAAGGCTCCGAGCATGGCTGCTCCATCTCAGCCTCCTGGAAATGTCTGTTGTCCACCCTGCCATGCTGGTAATGTGCACACCCCCAGTGACCCACAGATTGAATACTACTGCAACCTCATAATCTCACTTCTGAAAAAAAAAAAAGAAATATTAAATGCTGAAAGGTACAGGAAGAAGCTTGATGATGATTATCAGAAAACATAAAACAGATTTGACATGAGAACAGACAACATGAACTGGGGCTTCACCCCAGGGAGAACTGTCAGAGATCTGTATTGCAGACTGTGAGGAGGGATTTATTATTCCTTAGTTCACCAAGGACAGTAGGGAGGCACCTAATTTAATTGTTATGCAGCAGGTTTGAAACAAGCCACAGAAAGCCCTTCTTCACAGCTAAGGGGAGTGTTGCAAGGAAGTTGTAGAGACAAATTATGCAAATAGGTTCAAACAGATCCTGGACACAGGATGTAGCTAAACACGTGTGAATCCGCACAGCCATGCCCGCTCTCCGTTCTCTGCCTTCAGAGTCAGGCCAGGAAACAGGGATGCTCTTCTCTTTAGGAGGAAAAGTGTTTTCCACTGGGGCCCAAGGAAGCCCTCTACAACCATTACCTTGTCCATTCGGTCCCGCTCTGTTCCAAATTTCCCCCCGTAGCCATAGGAGGCTTTGGGGCCACTCTCCAGCTCCTTCTTCTTGATGACCTCATGTTCCTCTGATACCTTGCTCCTCAGCTGGTGGATGCTGGTGAGACAGAGTCGGGGCAGGTGACTGTCTGTGCAGGCTCACACAGCCCGACGGAGCAGCCCCGTGTCGCCCAGAGCCCAGCACAGAGCGGGACATAAACGCGCTGCCAGCTGTGCCCACAGCAGGCCCCGCCGGCCCACACACGTGTGGCCACCACACTGTGACAAAGAGATGTCACCCTGGGGGCTGGCGAAGAGCCCAGATCCACGGGCATCCAGGCGCGTCCAGTCCCCACCCTGCAGGCCCCGTTCAGGGCTACCCCCTCTCTTCAGCAGGAGCCACTCAGGGCTACCCTCTCCCTGCGCTGCACCAGCCACGCTGCCGGGCCGGGACAGGGACGGCCACCGGCCGGAGGCACCTGGAAGCCCGCCCCCGGCAGCACCGCGGCGAATTCCGCCCCCGGTGCAAGGGCAAAGCCTCAGACACGGGGCCCGGTCGCAGCCGGCGGGGCCCGGCCGGGCGGGGGGGCGGCCCCAGGCAATCCCGGCCGGGCGGGGGCTCCGCTCCCCGGTCACCCCGCTGCTCCGGGCCCGGGGGTGCCCCCGGGGGAGGGCCCCGCACCGCCGGGAGCACTCCCCCCCGGCCCCCCC
>JAHREE010149151.1:201073-221089 GCA_033628505.1 Tringa tobata | reverse complement strand
CTAGTGGCGGCCAGGGGTGTCTGCGATGGAGCGAGTGGTGCTGGTGACCGGGGCCAGTAGGTGAGTGGCGGGATGGAACCCTAACGGAGCGGGGCTGGGGCGGGACGGGACGGGTTGGGGCAAGCCCGTCCCGCCCCGTCCCGCTGTGGGCTGTGTCTGACACCCTGCCCTTGCAGCGGCGTGGGGCTGGCGCTGTGCCGGCGGCTGCTGGAGGAGGATGGCCGCATCCATCTCTGTATCGCCTGCCGCAACGCCCAGAAGATGGAAGCCACGCGAGACCTCATCCTGGCCGACTACCCCGCCGCCCAGGTCTCCACCGTGGAGGTGGACCTGGGTAACCTGGCTTCCGTCCTGCGTGTTGCCCGTGAGCTCCGCTGCAGGTATGGCGACTCCGTCCTCCGCCCCACCGGACCCCCCTGTCCGCCCTCTGCACCTCACCTCTCTGCTCTTCCCCACGCAGGTTTCAGCGACTGGACTTTGTCTACCTCAATGCTGGGATCATGCCCAACCCGCACGTGAACTTCAAGGCTCTCTGGCACGGTCTCCTCACAGGGTAGGAGATGTTGGGGGGGTCTGGTCCCCAGCTTGTGGGCAGTATGGGGTGCTGGCAGCATCGCCATGGCCAAGGCATGCCCTTGTGTCCGGGGCTGAAGACCCTATCTCCCTTCCCCAGCGTGACACAGAGCACATCCGTGTGGGATGCTTGGCCTCGCGTGGGGTGGGTTTGACAGCTGGGTGAAGTGCTGGGGTGCCCCAAGGCCCCCAGTGCTCCCTCTGATCCCTGCTGTGAGGCTGGCTGTGTGCAGGGGGAGGGCAAGAGTTCACCCACAGCCTGCACATCCTGCCACTAGGCATGGAGTGAAACACGCTGCTGTGTTGCTGGTGGGGTGAAGTTTGCTCCCACTGGGTCTCCTGACTGTTGTTGTGGCTCTGCTGTAGGCTTTTGTAGTTGTTCTCGGCTGTGGGTCACAGTATCCTGTGAATCTAATAGTTGGTGCTCATTCTATAGCACCGTGGGGATAAGCATCGTTATTCTATAAGCAACGTGACTTGCGTTTAATCTAATTCAGTTGTTGAGGTGTTGAACATAAATGCTAGGCTGCTTTCCTTATCTGAATTAGGCATGGCCCTAAGGCTTAGTTCCACACTGGAGCTTGATTTTGTTACCCAAACATGAAATCGAGGAACAAGACACTATTATTATTTTTTTTTTAATGGTACTTTACTGTGATGAACTGAAGGAGGAGACAAACTTTCTCTGGACTAGTCAGTGTTGAGACACTTGCAAATAAAGAGGCTGGGATACTCTGTAAACCTTTTCCGGCCATTTTTTTCATGGGTTAGTAGAGCTCTTGAAGGTGAAACTAGAGAGTCTGTGTGGAGCCTGTGAGGTGGGGGGGATGCTTCTGAAGGACCGGAGTGGGGGAGCAGTAGATGCCTCCCAGCAATGTTTTCCTTTAACTCCTGTCCTTGGCTTCCAGGAAAGTGCTTCACATGCTGACCACTGCAGAAGGTATAATGACCCAGACGGACAGGCTTAATGGAGATGGACTGCAGGAGGTGTTTGCTACCAACCTCTTTGGACACTTTATGCTGGTGAGGCTGCATACAAAGATGGAGCCCTCATTCTGGTGGTTGGTGTGGGTAGGGATGGGTACAGGTGGTACTGATGAACCAGTTCTGTCTCACAGGTTCAGATGCTGATGCAGGCTGCAGTCTGACAGATACAGAATGATAGGGCAAAGGTCTTAGGCTTTTTAAAAATAGCGATAAATGGTGATAGTTGTTGTTGCAAGGGTTAATATAATCTCAGGGTCACTCTAGTTAGCCAGTGGATAGAGGTAAACTGTATGTAGTTCTCTGTGTCCAGGATGAATACCAGGACTTGACTGTACTAAATTCTGAAGTGCTCAACTGAGCTGTGTAAGAGAATGGTGGCTGCTTGTAAATACTCCTGGTGGACCTTGGGCTGAAGTTACACCTGAGCAACAGCTGCATTTGGCTAGTCTAGTGAAGATTGGGCAAGACTAGGAAAGCCAAGATAAGCTCGTGGCTTTTAAGAACTGTGAAGCTATACTGCAAGATGTTAAATAAGTTAACAATTATTTTGCAGGTTCGTCAACTTGCGTCTCTACTCTGCGGTAATGAAAGGCCCTCACGACTCATCTGGACCTCTTCTAGCAACGCCAGGGAGTCTGCCTTCAGCCTGTCTGACTATCAGCATGCCAAGGGGCAGGAAGCATACAGTTCCTCCAAATATGCTACTGACCTGACAAGTGTGGTTCTGAACAGGAAATTTAATGAGCAGGTGACGATGGGGTTTGCATGTCTGAAGAAACCTAATGAGCTCCTACTATTTAGAACTATTATTGCATTGTTGTGTAGTTGCATTCACTCATAGCAATCCAATACGTTCCTTAATGTACGTGTAAGACCTAAACATGGTGCAGGTTGAACCGGTGGTGTGGGTGGTGGAGAATCTGCCAGAGAGATTCCTTCTGGGATTCTTGTCAGAAACACTCCTGAAAGCAGAAGTTTTTAGGCATGGTCCCTGTCTTGCAAACTCTAGCTGTCTCTTTAGACCTAAGAATCGGTCTTAAAGAGCAAAGAGCTGCTGCTCTTTTCAGGGGTAGCTGCCTATGAGAACAGGGCTGCTCAGGCAGCTTTGCCAGGAAGCCCTTGAGGTGTAGGCTCTGCTATCTCTCCCGATGGCTCCATGCCACTCAACTTTGTCACACTGAGATGTACAAACAAACCTGCCTTCCCTGTCACAAGGGATTGCCAGGCTTTGTTGGCAGCCCTGGTCCAGTGATAGCGATTTCACTCTCTTGAAATACTTCAGGACAAAGTGGTTTAGTCATAGAAGGCTGAACTCTTACCTCTTAAAGGTGAGGTAGCCTTTTGTCTGAGCGGGTTGTAATTTGTGGGATGGCTGCTGTTGCTGCTGAGCTGCCTGTAGACTGCAACATGACATTGTGGTGTGTCGGGAGGCTATGCCTTCTGTCTTGTAGGTTTGCAATGGGCACAGATTTAACTGAGCATCTCCAGTTTGGACCTCTCGGAAATCACTACATCTAATAGCTCTCTGGATCTGTTGCTTTAGGGAGGAGAGCACCTACTATTAATGGGTCTCTATACTTGGCTTCCTAGTACTTCTCAGCAAGAAAATGAGGGAAGGAGTACAATCCGTTCTTAAACTAATTGTTGTGTATTTCCACACTGACTCACTTTCTTCTCTGCAGGGTCTGTATTCCAGTGTTGTTTGTCCTGGTCTTGTTATGTCTAACATGACCTACAGAATCTTGCCAGTTTTTCTGTGGAAGCTGCTAATGCCCATTATGTGGTTGGTAAGTGAATCTCCTGGCTGCCCTTAGGTTGAGGTAGCCCTGCTGTGATATACTTCACTGCAAGTGATGTGCAGAGTGCTTCTTGCTCCTTGCTGCCCATGCTGCTGTACAGTTCTTCCTTCTGTTGGACTGGGCAGGCTGGCCCCTCCGCAAACCTTCCCTTTGGCACCTTGGGGCCCTGATTTCCAAGCTGAGTGTGGAGGTTTGGTGCTGGACATAGAGCCAGGGTCAGCCTTTCAGCCACAGCTGCGTCTGTCAGGCACCCCCTTAGAAGCTTTGTCAGCCTGCTGTGGGCTTATGAAAGCCTATTATTTTGGCAGTAGCAGAGCTCTGGATAAAAGTTGGGCCCTGTGCTTTGAAATTCTCACTGTTTTTAGAACAGACTGTATTTTCCAGTGTTCTTTCCATCCCTCTAGAAGGCAGTGTCTCCCGCTCTCTTCTTTCCATCCCTCTGGAAAGCAAAGCCTGCTGCTCTCTGCCTCTTCCCCTATTTCCCCAAAACTTTCCTTGCCTTTCTTCCTCTGGGCTTCAGCTGTTCAGGTTCACTACGGTTCCATCCCTGCACGCAGGCTGCCTGCTCTAAGTCTTGATGCTCTTCCTGAGAGACTGGCTTTTTTGCTTAAGCTGTCCCAGCCGGCAGCAGCTGATCCTGATGGATCATGTTTCTCCTGGCTGTGGAAAGGCAATGCCTTCTCACTTATCCTCAACGCTGGCAGTACTGCAGATCCTCTCTGCCTTCTGCGTTCCTGAGACCATTCCAGAAGAGGTGCCCGCAAGGCATTTGTGTGGCCCCTTGCCTCCTGCTTTGGGGGTGACCTCTGTGTGGGGGCAAGGAGTAAGGTTGCTGGTCTGGTGGGTGGCTCCAGAGACCAGAGTTTGTGGTGATAAAGGGATGCTTTAGTTATAAGTGTGCGGTGATACCTGTAGTCAACTTTGAGAGGGGTTTCTGCCTCTGGTAGATGGTCTGATGTGGCTGTACTGCAGAGGGCTTGCCAAAGAAACCTTGGACCAAAATACAGATTCTGTCATGTACTTCTTTTCCCCTCAGATCCGCTTTTTTGCCAAAACTTACACTCTGACGCCGTATAATGGAGCAGAAGCTCACGTAAGTAGTTCACAACTTGATTTTAATCTTCTTCCCTTCTGGGTAGCTCTTCCAGTGTTTGCTGGCTTGAACAAAGAGTGTCTGTGCCAGGCTGGGGGTGGGTGCTGCATTTCCCTCCTGAGCAGCTTGCAGCAGGGAGTGCTGGGGGAACAGCAGTGACTGGGGCTGATCCAAAGGTGATGCTTTATGCCCTTCATCAACAAAATAAATTATTTTGGAAAAACACTCTTTGTTCCCTCTCGGTCAGGGAGAATGCTGGTGTCCCTGTTGGCACTCAAGCAGCCATAGACATGCAGGCACAGGAGGGGACAAGGGTGGGTAATGCAGGGGATGGCGTGCATCAAGAAGAGTGGTGAGTGAGTTTAGCCACGTGAACTGCTGTAGTGGTTTAGCACTGGGGCATAAACATGGTTTACTGTTGGCTCAGGTAGGTTGCAGTTGAGGGGAGCCAGTTCAGAACTTCTTCTTTAGATATCAAGTCTTTCACTTCTTGATAAAAGTGCCTGTGGTGTGTTCTCTTGTGTCCCTTGGCAGCCAGATCCTTGAGTGCAGGCTTGGTTGGAACAGTGTGCACTAGACTTGGTATGTGTTTGTGCTGTTCTTCCTAGGTGTGGCTGTTCAAACAGAAGCCAGAGTACCTGGATGCGCTCGTCAAATACCACAGCTGTACTTCTGGACTGGGGAAGAGCTACGTGGAGCCCAGAAAGGTAAATGCAGTGGTGGCTTCCTGCTGCAGGAGACTTTGCTAGGGGTCTGCCATCTGCATGGAAGGGTCAGGGCCAAGGATGTCCCTGTGGCTGGAGTGGAAACAAGATGCATGTTGAATGTTGATATGGGGGTTATTTGCGAGGTTTCCTAGAATAACGCCTGGCTCAGGCTGGAGGTTGGAAGGCAGTGGAGATGATGGTTGGAACAGGATGGGTTTGTAATAATACTTCCTCAAAGTATGTTCTGGCTGTGTCCTGGTGATAGATGCCTTTAGTTGCCTCTTTGTGAATATAAAAGCTCTGGAGATGTATCCTGCTATCCTCAGAACTCAGTACATGTGCTGGTTGCCACCAAGGTGATGGTCTCACGGTGCTGTTCTTACTGTCTTCCAGATGGAGGTGGATGAAGAAATTGCTGAGAAATTTTACCAAAAGCTGTTGGAACTGGAGAAGCAGACTCTAGAGAAATACAGTGATCTCCTAGATTAAGTAAAGCCAGTCTCAGTGGGATAACAGTCTCATATTGGTAACATGGGCTTTCTTCATTCTGGTGCTACTTGTGTTGCCTGCTGTTCTGCAGGCACATGGCTTCAGACCCCATCTTCCTTCTCGACAGAAGGTGAACAGTTCCTGAAAATGGAAATGTGAAAACTGAAGAGAAATACTTAGTCTATCTGGTATGGGAATGTTTTTCTGTCATAAAACTGGAGACCTAGAGTAGATGGAGGCTGTCAACACAGTTGCAAAGCAGTATCTTGCAAAAGCATGACTGAACTGTGCACGGTTCAGGAATAGCCTCAAAACATGTGGTTTAAATCTGGCTTAGTGTTCAGGAAAGACAACAGTCTGGCGTGCTGCCCTCTGTCTGGGCTCTACCAGTCTTTCTAGACTGCTCAAATTACCTGTGGCTGATCCTGAAGTACTTGAAGGCCCATCTTCAGAAGAGCTGCTCTTCGTTTCTACACCACAGCAGGGGCTGGCTTTCCAGACCTGCTGAACAAGATTGAACCTTACTGGAAATCAGGCTCTGCAGAGCATCTGAAGCCAAGCTTCTGAAGAGCTGGCCTGAGGAGCACACCCCTTGCCTCAACTGTGAAGACAAATGCCTTGCTGTCCCCTGAGTATGGGGCCATGTATGTTGTGACCAACTGGCCGGAAAGACTGAAGCAGCTGATGTTAGCCTGGGTGCAGGGCTACTCTGCTCTGTTTGTAGCAAGAGTGAGAGGTTACCATGTTATTTTATCTATTTAACTATCTTTTTATATAATTTTACTGTATGAAATATTCTTCCTGTTGTCTATCCGGGGACCTTCAGCAAGTACCTGGTGTACTTCAAATGCTGCAATGAATAAATAGCTGGAACTGACTTGCCCTTGCTGCAGTGGTGTCTTTACTCCAATAGCTGGCTGCTTGTGACTCGGAGGGCTGGACGGGAGGTTGCTTTGTTGTCTTGTGCAATAAGCCTGTGCACACCTGGGGGGCATGAGGTCTGTGCTTTCCTGCCACAGGAGAGCTGTTGGCCACCTCTTTGCATTTACTTCTCTTGTTCCTTCTAGCTAGTGAAAGACATGAGTGACTTCTGAAGACTTCAGTGTGGTTTTGTGTATTGAGTACCTGTGGGATGTCTGGGACTGTTTCCCAGCCTTAGGTGCTTGGGAGACACAGGCATCTCTGGTGCTTGCTCACCCTGATGTGTCACTGAATTACTAATTTAATGCTCTCTAATAAGGCAGTGTTATGGTGTGCCCAGGCACTTCCCTGGGGCCTTGCAGAGGCCAGGGGAGGTGAGGAAGGAGGCTGTGCTGCTCAGCCCTGCATCATCTTGGCTGTGGTGGAGGCTTCTGGAGCTGTGGCTGAGCTGCCCAGGCTGGTGCATCCTGTTGGGGTGGGGCTGGAGTACCCTCAAGGGCTGGGTCAGGGGTCTATGTGGGGAAAGGGCCTATCATGGTCTCAGCATCCCCCCACCTCACAAGCTCCACACAGACTCTCTAGTTTCACCTTCAAGAGCTCTATTAATCCATGAAAAAGTGGCTGGAAAAAGTTTACGGAGTATCCCAGCCTCTTCTACTAGCAGCTGACACGGTGCTATGCTTTGGATTTGGGATTGAAATAGTGTTGATAAAACACTGATGTTTTTTAGCTGTTGCTAAACTCTCAAGGGCTTTTCTGTTCCTCACATTGCCCTACTAGTGAGGGCTGGGAGTGAACAAGAAGTTGGGAGGAGACAGAGCTGGGACAGCTGACCCCAGCTGACCAAAGAAATATTCCATGCCATATTGCCATGCTTGGTCTATAAAGCTGGGGGAAGAAGGAGGAAGGGGCAGGGGGGAGTTTGGAGTTATAATTTTTGTCTTCTCGAGTAAACGTTACACCTGATGGAGCTTGGCTTTCCTGGAGATGGCTGAACACCTCCCTGCAGATGGGAAGCAGTGAATGAATTTCTTGTTTTGCTTTGCCTGTGTGTGCAGTTTTGCTCTGCCTACTAAACTATCTTTATCTGAACCCATGGGCTTTTTCCTCACTTCTACTCTTCTGATTCTCTTTGGCATTGCATTTGAGAGGAGTGAGTGAGTGAGTGGCTGTGTGGTTCTAGCTGCTATCTGGCATTAAGCTGCAACACTGCAGAAGCACAGAGCTGGCATCCAGGAGAAAGCAGGCTCTGCAGAGGCTCTTCATTATGTTGGCTTGTAGAGATACAGATTTAAAGAATCTTGCTTTTCTTTTTTTAACTTATTCCTGCTCTCTCTTGTAGAGGGGTACTGCTAGCATGGTGCTGTCTGCAGTAGAAATAGCTCAGTCTTGAGTTTGGGCTGAGCAGTACTTCTCAGCTCAGCCCTCATGTGAATACCTGAGTTACTAGCACTGATGTGGACGGGAATGTCCTCTGTTTTGGCCTGGCATTGGAACGGAATGAGAAGTTGGCCATGGTGCAGTGGTGCTTCCCTTGGCTACGGCTGTAGCTCTTTGGAGGTGTGAAGCAGATTGGGGTGTGCTTATGTGGATCTTTATTTAAATGCAATAAAGTCTATCCCAGCACAAGATCTGGGTGCTGTGGCTTTGGCTGTGTCCTGGTGCCCCCTGAGGCCAGGGTTCTCCCTTGCTGGTCCTGTTTCTTCTGTGCAGGGAAGGAGTCAGTGGGTGGCTGTCTTTTCAACTTGGTGTCCTTGATCCCCACAGCACCCTGCAGTGGTATTTGCCTCCTTGTTCTGGAGAGTAGTTAAGCATGCTGTCTTGGTTGGTTTTAGGTGAGCAGCTTGAACTTTGCTGTGCTTCTGCCCGAGGATGTAGTAGGTATCATTCGCAGCCTCTAACTTCAGGGTTTCCCACCTACCCCAGAGCCAGAGGCACTCGATCATTCCTTATCCCTGCTCTGACTGCTCTCTGATACTGCCCCTGCCTCATTTTTTCAGTCTGACACAACACTTCATGAAATGAAAGCAACTTACTGGGAGATGGGAAGGACGGGGCTCTTATGCTGAGCTGGTCACATGTATCGTCCTGTGCCGGCTGCATGCTGGCACTGTAGCTGTGGCAGTCCAAGGATTTGAATGTAGTAAGGTCTGGAGGTGCTAGAAGAAGTAGCTTTAAAAAAGCTAGGAAACATAAACGCTTTCTGGTACATATGTGTGTTGTGGGATTTTTCTAAAGCCTGGAATAAAGTGGCAAATTTCTAGGGTGGACAGAGATTGATGACCAAAAGTAGGACTTTTGAGGTTTTTTCTCAAGTGTGTAGCCAAGGGCTGAAGTTGGGCATTTATCAGGGGATAAATATCAGGGGAAGCTGTGCCTGCTGGGCCAAGTGCTTTTTGCCTGTGGAGCATGGAGAGGCTGGAGAAGCGAGAGAATGTGTGATAGACCACCAGCAGTCTTTGAGTTATCCATGATGTTGGTGTTGAGTAGAGCTATGAACCAGTTTCTGGGCTCATCTATAAAAGCACCCTGTATCTCTCACTTGAGGAAAATGTCTGTTTCTGTCCTGTTGTGTCTGAGCTCAGCCTGCTGTGTGGTTTAGTTTCACCTCAGTTGCTGTGAAGGCACCTGGTGCACATCCTGGGAGATGCAAGTGTTGGGATTCAGGGGTTGTGGGGGATCTGCTGCAGCATGTATTTGTGGTTGGTGTGGATGCAAAGTGACCTCTGGAGAGCACTAGCTCAGCTTCCTGCTCAGAGTTACATGGAGAAGGAACAAAAGGCGCTAAAGCACAAGCTGAGTCCTGGAGAGCTGGGACAACCTGGAAAGATGGTATAAAGCTTGCAGTTTCCCATAAGTTTGGGGCTGCATGGAGCTGGAGATGCACAATCAGCCCAGGTGTCTCCAGAAGACTGCTCTTCAGTTGGCGGAGGTGCTCCAGTGTCCTACAGCACTTGCCATACGACCTCATTGCTTTTGTGACCCCAGGCCTTGTTGTCCGTGCCCTTCCGTAGAAGGAAACTTGGCTGTGCCCAACCTCACCTGCTCCTCTCCTCCGTGTTGTGAGAACTGGAATTTTTTTCATCTGTCATGGTTTAAACCCCCCCAGTAGCTAGGAACACACAGCTGCTCGTGTAGTTCTTCCCCTTCCCCCAGGAAGGGCAGGGAGAAGAGGAAGAAAAGGAGGTGAAAGGAAAAAAGGTTGTGGGTTGAGATAAAGACAGCGTAACAGAACAATAACAGAAAAGGAAAATAGTAATAATAATAATAATGGTAAAACAATATACAAAACTCAAGTCACTCTCCCCACCCAGTAAATGGGTGAACTGGCACCTTCCCAAGCAACGATCTTGAGTGCCTGCTCCCCAGGCTAACCCCATGTATATACTGAGCATGACATCTATGGTACAAAGTATTCCACTGGCCATTCCATAGGTCTCTCTAGGCTCCTTGTCAGCTTCTATGGGAAGCTGAAAAAAGTTCTTGAAAAATATAAACATCGCCTGGCAACAACTAAAACAATATGTATTACTGACGTTCCTTTCATTCCAAATCTGAAACACAGCAACCACTACAAAGAAAAGTAACCCTGTCCCAGCTGAAACTAGGATGGCATTCAAAGGATGGGACTGTTCTGTGGGACAGGAACTGTAACCACCTCTCAAGTTTCATCTCTCATCCTGAAAGCACAGGTAGGACCTGGCGCGTTAAAATGGAGACTGCCCAAAAGGCAGGGGATGGCTCAGTTGTTTGTTACCCTCTGTGAACTTTGCCTGGTGAATCCGGCTCAAGGGCTGCTGTGCCACCTGATTTGGCTGACCAACACCCAGATGACTGTGAGCAGAGCTGGCTGACATTCTGGAAGTGCCAGTCTGCAGGGAGGGATGGCTCCTCATGCCTTGCTCTTGGCTAACAGATGCCTATGCGTGGAGCTTAATCCTCCCGCTAATCCCTTTTGGCCAACAGGCGCATCCAGGCGTGAAAGCAGCAATGGAGAAACAGCAGCAGGGTCAAGGAAAGCAGGCAGGTGCGTGTATCTGTCAGCCTCTTCCCAATGCTCTCCTGTCTCCTCATCTTCACTTACTAAGGTAGCGGACACACCGCTGATGCCATTTCATGAGTCAGGTGCCTCTGACGTGGTGATGCACGTGGAGTTGTTGTGCCCTTTGTGCAATGAAAACAAGTCCTGCCAGAGCATGGGGTCCTGCGGCGGAGCCGGGGGTGATGCAGGGTGGTGAGAAATGCCAGGCATGGGGTGGGGGAAGAGCTGGCAGTGACAGCTGTGAGTCAGTGCTGAGATGGGAGCTTTCTGTTTGTGATCCTCAGACATGGAGCTTTCCAGAGATGCTCTGGGATGGGTCTTGAGCATGAAAACTCATCATGATTGCTCTATGATGTCCCGCACAATTGGGCTGTGCGATCTAATATCTAATTATCATGCCTTGTGCCAAGTCACCAGTTTCTTATTTTCGTGGGCAAACGTGTTGCATTGCTTCAAACACAGCCCAAGTCCTCCATTGCTTTACAGCTCAGCTGGCTTTCAGCTGTGCAGAGCACTGATAATAGGAGCATGGGTGGGAAATTTTTTGGCTAGGATGGAGCTCTTGCACCTCCATCCAGCCCTGCTCTGAGCAGTGATGGCCTCATGGCTGGACCAGACAGCTCGGGGATGTGTCCAGGTGAGTTCTGAAGTCGCCAGGGATGAAGACCCTACAGCCCTCCCCCTCTCCCCCAGCCCTGTCCTGGGGCTGCTCCCACACACCACCCTGCTTTGCAGCTTCCCAGGGGAGAGTAAGGCCAAATTGTTTGAAAGGTGAGATGTTGGGGCTTAGGGCAGACACGTGCCACATGGCCAAGGAAGTGAGAAAGCCCAAAGAGAGCCAAGACTGCCTGCAGGGTCAGGGTGGCTTTTCAGTGTCACTTTGCAGAACACGGAGCTGTGCCCAAAGGAGAAACCTCAAGGGTGAACTGGTGGGTGAGTTCAGGAACAGCTTGTGAGCAGAATCAGAGTAAATAGTAATTCCTTTTTCTAGCTCATCAATAGATAGTCCTGTGTAAGAATGGATCTTGGAGAGGCTGCAGTGCTGTAATTAACTTTTTTTGGCCTCAGTGAGAGGAGCCTAGGAAAGCTGCCCTGCCAGAAACCCCCTTGTAGATGTGAGGATTTGTATCAACCCAGAGCGCTAGCAGGGGACACTGTAGGGCAGGCAGATGAACAACCAGGAGGACATTCCTCTTGAGGCAAAGTAGCTGAAATGGCCTGCTCGCTGTGCATTCATTTCTCCCTTAAAACTTCCTCAAGCAAAACAAACTGGAGGAGATGGCT
Source organism: Tringa tobata (assembly GCA_033628505.1). Classification (NCBI taxonomy): domain Eukaryota; kingdom Metazoa; phylum Chordata; class Aves; order Charadriiformes; family Scolopacidae; genus Tringa; species Tringa tobata. The sequence continues at coordinate 209,194 of JAHREE010149151.1, read as the reverse complement.
GGATACCCAGCCTGGGGTCAAGCTGTGCAAGGTCTTGCTGCAATGTGTGCGCAGATGTTAAACACTTATGTAGGATGCTCTTTCGAGAAAGAGAAGCCACTAAAGACACAGATGACCTCAGAGTGCACCAGAGAGGCATGACTCCAGTCTTGCCCTGCTCTTTGTTTCTGTCTGTCTCAACAGAAGCTTTGGTGAGTTCAGTTTGGTTCAGTCGTGGCCCCTGGAAGAACCTGCATCTGCTCCTCCAGGGCAGTGACAGTGGGAGGCATGTGGGAGTCTGGCAGAGAGGAGACAGCAGGGCATTTAGGGCCCCCTCCAGGACCCCTCCATGAAGAGAGCCCCCATAACTCTGCTTCGGTACCACAGCAATAAGATGGCACCTAGTGCCACCCCAGCTGAGCACTTGCAGGCTGAATGCAGTCCCACCCTCAAGGGACAGCAGTGACCTCGAGTGGGGACACTAGCCAGTCTCTACAGGAAGCTGTGTGGGATAGGGCTGAGAAGATAGTGATGTTTTTGAGCATCATATTCAGCTCTGGAAACATAGGCATGCTCGCCCACAGCTCAGGTAATGAGATTCACCTCTGAAGCAGCTCCATGAGTCACTGTGGCCTGCACCTCAAAGCAGGTGCAGCAATATCTTAGGTTCTTGTAATCTGAATAGATGGTGGCTCATCCATGGTGAGCCAGCAAAAGTCAAAACTGCTGAGATGTTTTGGATAAGTCATTTCCAAGCAGTGGCGTACGGAGCCCCTCAGAGATGCTGCTCTGCGCCCACCAGCCCCACAGAGCCCAGGGACATGTGCTGCATGGCCTCCAGGCATCGGTGATTCATTAATGGCCTTAAAATGCAGTAAGACCACACAGGAGTGGAGCAGATCCTCATGCTACATACCCACATTCTGCCTGTCAGCAGCTGCCGCAGCTTGGGGGTCAGAAGAGCTGCATCACATCCCTGCCTTGAATTCCCTAGATACCTTTCAGCAGGTCATGGCTTCCTTGGCCTTGGGCAGCTCCTGGATTGACTCAAGCTCTTCCTGCTGTGCTCAGCAGCTCCCCAACCAGCTCATGATAGGCATTCTTGTCTGGAGAGGGACATGTTATCATCTGGGTCTGGGCTGTGTGGATGGGAGCAGGCAGAACATGCTAAGGGAGACCACCTGGGTCCATGTGAACAGAAATGTTGGAGAACAGAAAGGGTTGGAGGCCAGCTGTGAGAATGGCTCCATCTTTGGGCTACCAGGAGCAGAGATTGAGGTCAGTGACAGCAGGGAGAGGATGCAGTAGCATGCACATTGCTTTATGTATTAGCTAGAATGGAACACCAGATTTAAGGTCAGAAGAGTTGAATTGGTGGGGGCAATTGGCACTTTGGGCATTTCTCTGCTACAGGCAGTGAGTCGTGTCTCCAGAAGTTTTATTATAGTGGGGGGCTTCTTGAGGTCCCTTGTTGGGAATGTCTCTCTTGGAGCAGGATTAGCACCACCACTAGTAATCCACCTCTCTGCTCCCTGCAGATCCCCATGGTCATGTCCTTGGACTCTTCTGCTCTCCTTTCATGCCCTACGTCGTGAGGCTTTTGGACTCAGGACTCTTATGTGGTGGCCTTGAAGCTCACACCTGAGGTAAGAATTACATTCTTGTGCCCAAACACCTCCAATAAGGTGAGATCTGTCCGAGGGGGAAGATGTGCCACAGCAGTGTAGCCCCCAGGGTGCTTGGCCATGGGGACATCTGCGGTGGAGCTCCCTGCTCCGCATGGGATGGGTGCATGAGCAGTTGTCCTGTTGCACAATGGGCCTTTGGGGACCCCTCTTCAGCTTGCAGTGGGACCAGAAGTCAACAGAGGTCCCACTGGCTGTGGGACCAGTCACACAAGCAGTGCCCAGTTTGACTCCCACAACAGACACTGGGACTGAAATTTTGCCTTTCTGAAATCCAGCTTTTGGGCTGCTGAACTACCTGGCAGCATGCTGGCCAGGCAGGCAGCTCTTGTCGGATGCCAGAGAGCTGCCTCAGTCCTGTGGGCACCAGCAGCTTCCTCCCACCCATGTGGTGACGGATGTTGGCACTTCCTTCATCAACAAAGCCCTTGGCAGGTTTGGTGGTTCCTGATGGGGCTGCTGGGCTCCCGGACATGGCATTTAATGAGAAGGGACCACGAGGTTGGGGCATCTCCTCTAGGAAATGTTGCTCCTTGGTGCGCACTGTCATTCTCCAACCATGGAGGTTAAGAGCTGGGTGCAGACTCTGCTCTCCTGTCTTCTTCCAAAGTCAAGGACAACACTGCTGGGGTGTAGTAGTGTTGCCGAGGATATAGGGGACAAGGGTGGGCACACAGTCAAGGTGGTGGGATTAGAAGCTGGTGGGATGGAGGTTTCTTCCCAAATGTCCCTTGGGTCTCCAATGAGCCCCCAGGATCCTCAGTTAGGTGTGGGCACCGACTGGAGTAAGCTGCTGTTGTTATTCCAAGGCAAACAGGGAGTGTGTTGGAACAGGTTTGGTGATGCTGGAGCTGGTTTCGTTCCCGGATGTCCTGCCCAGGGCACCTCACCAGTTTGTGCCACTGGCACGTGGTGGCTGTGTCCAGGAGAGACCAGCCTCAGCACATCCACCCTACATGTTCATTCTCCTTCCCTGGATGTTGCAGATGGGGCTGATGCTTGCTGCTTGCTGCCTAATGAGCTGAGCATCGTAATTAGTTGCAATAGGACTTAACAACACTCCTTCTGACCCAGACCTCTGCCAGGGAGAGGTCACGTCTATATCAGCCCTTGCTAATCCCCATTTTCTCCCCACCTTTTCCTCTTAACTGCCCACATCTCCCTCCCTGAGGTGTTCAGCAGTGACACAATTACTGCAGGACAAAGGCTGGCCTTTGCAGCCTTTAGTAGAGCACTGGTATGTGAGCTGTGGGTCCAACCACAGTGCCTGGACACCACGAAAGCACTGCTTGAAGCAGGACAGGCAGTCACCCTGGACCTCATCCACACTCACTTTGCCAAATGTTGACCACCAGCAGCTTCTGCAGGGGCTGACCAGTGTGCACCAACTCTGCCTGTGTTTCCCTGACCTCCCAGGTCCATAGTTTAGCTCAGGAGAGAGGAGAGCAGGGTATTAAGGAGGGGGACATCCCAAGGCAGGTGCCAGAGTGACTGGGAGTTGTGCAGGAGAGCCAGGCTGGTTGCTCCAGAGCCAAAATGACTGAAGCCAAGCAGTCCTCAGAGACCCACTTTTGTCCAAGTTGGAGGTTTCCCCAGAAAATTCTAGCGTTCAGGCACTGATGGAGCAGCCATGGAAGTGTGGGGGTGTGCTGGAAGTGTGCCGATGTGGCAGGGCATCAGCGTTGGCCAAGTGGCCTCGAAACCTGGGGACGATCTTGCGCAGCCACACGCAGAGGAGAGGACACAGTGTGATGTTTGTTCTCAGGGGAATTTATATTTTGAAACACAGCGAGGTGAAACCTTACCTTGATCATAGGGGCTCAGCCAGGTTTAATTACAGTGTGCAGTGGGGATGGGTACAAACAGCTGGCATCTCAGGGAGGCAGGATGTGAATAGCTGCATCCCCGTGGCAGGGAAGAAGGCAGGTATCAGCTGAGGGACAGATACCCCCCTCTGTTTTTTTTTGTCATCTTTCATGCTACTCAAAGATGGGTTCCTAGCCAGACCTGTTTTCCCAGCCGTGCCGCACATAGAATCACAGAATCGTCTAGATTGGAAGGGATCATCAGGTTCAAACCATCAACATACCACTGCTAAAACCACCTCTAAAACATGTCCCTACGCACCATGTCTACCCATCTTTTAAATACCTCCAGAGATGGCAATTCCACCACTTCCCTGGGCAGCCTGTTCCAGTGCTTGATAACCCTGGTGATGAAGAAATTTTTCCTAATACCCAATCTAAAGCACCCCTGCTGTAACTTGAGGCCATTTCCTCTTGTCCTATCACTTGTTACCTGGGAGAAGAACCCAACCCCATCTTTCTACAACCTCCTTTCAGGTAGTTGTAGAGAGTGATAAAGTCTCTCCTGAGCCTCCTTTTCTCCAGACTAAACAACCCCAGTTCCCTCAGCTGCTCTTCATAAGACTTGTGCTCTAGACCCCTCACCAGCTTTGTTGCCCTTCTCTGAACTCATTCCAGCACCTCAATGTCTTTCTTGTAGCGAGGGGCCCAAAACTGAACACAATATTTGAGGTTTGGCCTCACTAATGCTGAGTACAGGGGGACAATCACTTCCCTGCTTCTAGTCACCACACTATTCTTGATACAGGCCAGGATGCTGTTGGCCTCCTTGGCCACCTGGGCTCACTGCTGCTCATATTCAGCCGTGGTAACCATGGGATGGGGGTTCCCGTGGATGAAGAGCAGGGTTTCAGGGTCTCCAAGGCTGCTGCTGGAGCCAAGCTGCCTGCAACCCACAGGTACCAGCACAGGACAGGGACCCACAGTGTGCAGGAAATCCCAGGTAGGTCCCAAAAGTCCCTGCTCCCAATGGAAACTGTCAAGCCCCAGGGTCTGGCTTGGTGGCTTGGGAAAAGCCACCACTGCTTGGTGGATGGGAAAAGCCAGGAAGCCATGAATTTCAGTATAATATGATTAGAAGGTAGAACTTGCACAGGTCCCACTTTTCTTCTACTACGGTGTTCTGGTCTGAGCTTTGCATTCAGTGCCTGTGCAGCTCAGTTTGGTGCAAGTTCTCCTAAACTCAGCTTTAAGCTACTCTCATAAGCTCCTACCAAGTTGAACAGACCTGCCTAGGAAGCCTGGGGCTCATCCCAGACAGCTAGCCCGTCTGACACAGGCAGGTCTCCTGGCTTTTTCTCCAGGTTTTAAAAACCACTCTTTTTAAAATTTATTTTTAAGACATATTTTTAAATAAGTCTCCTATTCTGGCTTGGACAGAGCTCCTCTGTCTGCCCAGGGCTTGCTAAAGGAGGGATGCTGAAAGGTCAGGCTTGATGCAGTCGTGCCTCCCGCACGAGGGCTGGACAGACTCAGAAAGTCGTGGTTTCTGGGGCACGTGCCTGTTTGCCCAGGTCTCGCTTGAGTCAGAGGCATAAACACAGGTGTTACTGCTGTGGTTAGTAGGGAAACCTCTCAAATTGCTGTGCAACTCAGGGTCATGTCATGTGCTTTCCTGTGTTGTCATGTTGGTCCATGACACGAATTTCCTCATTCAGCAGAAGGAGGTAGGAAGGAGCTTCCCTCATCCTGGGCACCTGCAGCAAACTCACATGGTGGACCTGATGCATGAGGGACTGTAACTGCTTGCTGTGGCCCCTCACCAGGCCTCCTACCATCCAACTGTGTGCTGTCCCCAGGTGTGTGGCATCTCTTGAGTCCACCTCTCACTTTAAATGTTCAGATATCTCTCTGCTGGCCCTTGGCACTACATAAGCATTGCCTTCATGAGCCCCTGGCTGCTACTGGTAGCTGTAGAGCCCAGACACATGATGGCATTCTCCATCAGCCTCTTTCTACACGTGACCTCTGGAAGGCACAGCCAGATTAGCTTATAGTGCCTTGCAAAATCCAGCATGGGAATGCTAACAAGATCTGTCTCCTGCAACTTTGTTCTCTCTAAACAGGATGTGATGCTGACACCTGAGGCCATGAGACCAAAAGCCACAGGATCTTAGGCCACAGGGAGGTGCTGGGAAGAGCTCCAGCATGTACCAGGAGTGTGCAAGGATCAACCACAGCCCCTATCTCGCCTTGCTCACCTCCGGGGCAGACAACAAGGAAGCTGACGTATCCCACCGGGGACGGTAAGTGTCTCTCAGCTTTTGGCCCGAAGTTAGCTGGGGTGTGTCCTGTGCAGGTGTGTGTCCTTCCCACCCCCACCACTGATACAAGACTGGCAGGAGTGGCTGACACACCAGCGGGTCGTGCTGCCATCCAGAGACAGGCTGGAGAAATGGGCTGATGAGGGACCTCATGCACTTCAACACAGGGAAGTGCAAGGTCCTGGACCAGGGGAGGTACATACATACCTGCTGGGGCCACCCAGCTGGAAAGCAGCTCAGCAGAAAAGGCCCTGAGGATGCTGGTGGACACCAAGTTGAACACAGGCCAGCGATGTGCTCTTGCAGCAAAGAAGGCTAACGGTGTCCTGGAGGGCATCTGGGGGAGTGCTGCCAGCAGGTAGAGGGAGGGAGGTGGTCCTTCCCCTCTGCTCAGCGCTAATGAGGCCACACCTGGACTGCTGTGTCCAGTTCCGGGCTGCCCAGTACAAGAGAGACATGGGCATACTGGAAAGAGTCCAGTGGAGGGCCACTAAGCCGATGAAGGGACTTGGAGCATCCCTCCTGCGAGGGACGGCTGGGTGAGCTGGGACTGGTGGGCTTGGGGAGGGTCTCAGGCAGGTCAGCCCTGTTCCTCTGCCCCTAATATGAAGCGTTTTTTAATTGCAAAGAATTTTGTGACGGCCCCAAGCGGCCGGGCTGTCTGTGCCGGACATGCGTGGGGCTGCGGTGCCACGCGGTGGTGCTGCGCTCCCGCGGAGGGGACGGCGGCGGGGACCGGCCCGGGATCCTGCCCGGGACAGCTCGCCCTCGGCACTGAGCATCCCCCGGGGAGCAGCTCCAGCCCGGAGCGGAGGGTGGCACTGGTTGTCCCCAGAGGGCACCATGTGCCGCCACCCTCCATCCTGCCCACGCCCGGCACCCCCTGAAATCAGAACGAGTGACTGCCCATCCCAGATCAGGAGCTGTGTGATCCCAGACCCACCATCCTATCTGTGGCCTGACTGGACCCACCAATTCAGGCTCCCCGCTGCTAGTGCCTCTCACAAAGCTCTGCCCCGACCTCCTGGGGGCCCAGATGAGCACAGGGTGGTGGAAGGTGCACAAGAGAATGCTTTCCAGGAGGATCTGGGGGAGGGCAGGTTTTTGTACCCGCAGCTCCAGGCCCAGAGAGGCTGTGCTGCCTGCCATGGGGCTGCTAGATTCCATTTTCCCCAGGCTCGGTGACATTTTCACTCGTGGCACTTGAAGAGCACTGTCTACCTGCTTCCTTGGGCAGCACCAGTTTGCATGAGACCAGTCACAGAGAATGGGGTCAGGCGTGGGGACACTGGGTCTTCGTGCTTAGGCCAGGGTCTGGGCCAGCCTTCTTCAGCCAGACAGAAAAACCAGGGCCACGCTTACTTGCTCTGCTGTCCTCTTCTGTCTGTGGGTTTCTCTTGGTTTTTTTTCTTGAAGGGGGAATGTTCAGACTTTAGAGATGACCACAGTGAACCCAAAGTGTCTGATGCTGTCTCCTCTTGCCCCCAAAGGACAGGTTTAAACTTGTCTTTAGCCCAAGTTAAATACCACCAGAAAGGCTTTCTTCCCCTTATAAAGAAAAGAAATCAACACAGAATGTCAGTAATATGTGAAATCTTTCATTTTCATTTTGAAATACTGCGGTTGATTCGTTTTTTTTCTTTATCCAGCCTTTGAAAGTGCTGTTAGGAAAAGGCTTAAAAAGTTTTAGATGCTGCTTGCCATGGGACCTCTTGGGGCTGCTCTCAGCTGCTAGCCCTGATGGTGACACATCTGCTTGGGGGTCCAGCGCTCTGAGCCAGCTGAGATCTCCTGGAGGCCCCACAGGACATGAGCTGGGGGCTCCAGAAGCCCTGATCTTTCAGCCTCAGGGCGGTCTGTGCTGACAGATGGAGTAGCTGCCCCTGGGGAAGCTCAGCTGTTGTCAGCACTGAGTGGTGGAAATGGAAGTGAAAAAGCTGGTGCCTGAGGGACATTTTATCCTTGAGAGAGGATGGTGGGGGGGAGGCTTTTAGAAATGCCTTTCCCCTCCTGCTGCTCTCCAGTTGCCCAAAGGCTGTCTGTCCTGGTCCTCCCATCCTCCCCGGCTGCTCCCCCTCCTGCTCTGTTCTGCAGGAACCCACGCATCCCTGCCCCCTTCTCCACAAGCCTTGCTTCCCAGGGAGGCCAGAGGACAGGGAGGCACAGCGCCATGCCACACGGAGCCTGTGGTCCTGGCCCTGGAGTCAGCAGCTTCTGCCGTCCCCCATGCCTCAGCCGCTTCCTCTCTCACACAGAATGTTTTCTTTGTGTCTGGCAGCAACATCTCTCTAGCTTGTCCCTGAGAAAGAGCAATGGGATGTGAGACCC
>JAHREE010149151.1:104967-191173 GCA_033628505.1 Tringa tobata | reverse complement strand
CTCCCCAGCCAGCCCCTGTGCCTGGTTGGCTCCAGGCTGAGAGTTGGGCATCCCGCTGGCTCCGGTACCCACCCCCAGACCATGGGAGTCCCTGCGGGGCCTGCCCAGCAAGGGGACATCCTCTGCCTGGGTCCTGTGCTGCCCCAGAGAGGGGTGAGAGGGGTGTTTTGGGCAAAGACTGACCCGGGGTGTCCTGACGCCTTTGGTGCTGCAGTGTAAGATGGCCTCATGCTGCTCTGGTCCATACTGGGTGGCTTCTGGAGCATCCTGCCTTCACCCGTGTCCCCTCTGCAGGGGCAAAGGAGGTGTTTGGGGAGGGGGGAATGGTCACTGCATCATTTCCAGCTCCCAACAGGGGTGTTCAACTCCTGGGGGTGAGGACAGCTTGCACATTGCCCCCCCTCCCCAGCAGCTGAGAGTAGGCATTGCAGGTCCCACGTGGGAGTGGGCTCCCCAAGCCCCTGCAGGTAGAATGGTGGGCTCCCCACACAGGCGCTGGGTGGGAAAGTGGCACTGACCACAATGTGCCAGTGCACTCTGCTCAGGGGGAGACCCGTGTCCTGTGGCAGAGGGTGTCCAGCAGCCCTCCCAGCCCCTCTCCCTCTGCTCCCTGGGCTGTGACCTGAGCTGGGGCTACAGTGCCTGCTGGAGAGGAGCCAGCCCCGGCCAGGCAGGAGAGTGAAGTTTGGGGCTTTTATTACCCCGAGTGACCTCATTTCCCAACGTTCCCCTTTCCTCGCTGCTAATTGCAGCAGGGCTGCGGAGGAACCCGGAGCCCGTCTTCTCAGCCAAATGGGCACTGCTTCAACCTTCAGGCTGTCTTTCCGATTTCCTTTAATGAGCTGAAATCCTTCAGGCATGAGCTGCGGCAGCTGGTGGCTGCCTCAGCACAGGGTTCCTGGTCCCTGCCCTGGGGGAAGCTCCTGGTCCCTGCCCTGGGAGGGTGGGGGGTTCCCAGTCCCTGCCTTGGTGGGTTCCCAGTCCCTGTCCCAGGGGGTTCCCAGCCCCGCTGGGAAGGTGCCTTCAGCCTCTCTGCTCTACCCAACCTTGATGCGTGTTGCATGCTCCCTAGGGATCAGCTGCCGGCCTCAGTCCCTGGCATGCAAGGGGGTGTCTGGGGGATGGACACGCAGGCGGTTGCAGTGAGGGGTGTACCCTGCTAACGCCGCCCTGGGGTCCCTTGCTCTGCCACATGCCCTGCATCCCACCACCCCTGCCTTTCTGAGCACCGAATCCCAGGTTTGCAGGGTGGCACCGAGGTCAGACAGAGGCAACGCTGGTCTGACACTCCCGCTGTCTCCTGGGGGGTTTCCCACAGCAGAAGGGACTGAGATTGACCCCAAGAAAGGAAGGAGGACAGAGCATCCTACCCAGTGGCCAGCCTGACCCACCCCATCCCCTAAAACATGGCCATTCTGGCCCATCCCGTAACAGCCTCCTGCCTGTCCACCAGGGCAAATATGAAGAAAGATTCCTGAAAGATGAAACCATCTCCCAGCAGATCAACTCTGTCGAGTCCCTCCCAGAGCTGCACCTCTCTCCGGAGGATGAGAAGCCCAAGCAGCTCTTGCAGAGGAAGCTGCACATAAGGAGCCGGCCTCCTTCCAAGCCAACCATTGTCCGAGGGGTCACCTACTACAAAGCCCAGTCCACTGAGTCGGATAACGACATCGAGGAGCAACGTGAGTTGGGTTTGTAGCCGCATGCAGTGGGATAGCTGTCTGTGTCCCACCATCTGTCCCCTGGTCCTGCCTTGTCCCTTGGGAACGTGTGGGCAAAGTGTGTGGGGCCACCATGGAAAGGAGGGCTTGGAGGCAGGAGGGACAATCCATACCTCACCGCTCTGCAGCCCTTAAGCCCTGCTCAGAGGAGCAGTGCGGTGGTGTTATTCCATGGAAAATCCCTCACAGCTAAGGAAACAGGTCACTGCTGTGGCTTAAAACACCCAGCACCAACACCTCTCCTGAAAGTAAGTGCGAGTTTATTACATACATTAGTCCTGCAGGTCCACCTGCTTGATGGCATCCCGGGAGGTTTGTGCAGTGGTCGTGGTGGCAGGGAGGCAGCTCAGAGCAGTGGCCGGCTGTCCTGCAGCTCAGCAAGGTGCTCCTCATGGCTCTGGCCACAGTGAGAGCCGTGGGGGAGGCTACCAGGGCCCAGCAGCACAGACAAATGAGGCAAGAGCCCTTCCTGTGCAGAGCCGTCTCAGCTGTGAGGTTGGCCAGCACAGGCATGTGGAGGTTTGTGGGATCCCTGAGATGAGGAGGAGCAAAGGGCATGGATGGTCACCTCCTGCTCTGCTCAGACTGTGGTGGGCAGGGATGTGTTACGGTCTCACTGACCTCCTAATGTGGGCACCATCAGCCCCTGCCCATCATCCAGCCTTTCTCTGGCTAGAAATTAAGAGGAAAATTATGTGGATTTAGTAAAAGAAAGCCTGGATGGAAGACCCACAGAGGTGGGGCAGGTGGAGAGGAACAGTAGGGTACCTGCTCCCCCTTGCTCTGGGGCTGACACCTGTGCCTGTGTTTGGCAGCGGATGAGCTGTTCAGTGGGGACAACACGGTGGACCTGCTGATTGAGGACCAGCTCTTGAGGCCCAATGGTCGGGCAGGTGAGGGCGTGAGGAAGCCCTCCCCAGTGGGATGGCCGCCCACCCCCGGCAGCGATCCCACCACCCCACCGGCTGCCGACACTGCTGCAACAGCCACGGTGCCCCTGTCCCCTGCCATGTCCACGGTGCCCACGCCGGACCCCACCACTGTGAGCCAACTGACACCCACCCCGGAGACCTCAGCTGCCCTGGCAGGACTGGCGGAAGAGGGGACCCCGCAGCTACTGGCCTTGGCCAGCACAGTGGCGACCACAGCCACGGAGAGCCTGCCCACAGCCACCAGCCTTGTCCCTAGCCCTGCCATGGACACCACTGCCGGGACCTTGAGTGACATTGAGACAAGCCCTTCCCTGGAGAGCAGCCCAGGAGCTTGGGGACAGGAGGGCACCCCTGCGACACCGGTCAGCCCCACCATCCCCGCCACACCAAAGCAGGCCCTGGAGGAGGAGGACATCAGGAACATCATTGGTGAGTGCTTGCAGGTCCTGCAGCAATCCAGCTGTGCATGTGGGAGCTGACTCATGCCTACAGCATGTCCTGCTAAGCACAGCACACCTGGATTTGATCATGGGTGGGAGGTGTCATGGAGATGATGGCTGGGCAAGCGCTTTACTGGGGCACCAGATTTTACTTTTGTTAACTCTGGAACCTGCTGTAGTCCCTTTCCAGGTTGGGGGACTGGGCAGGGCAGGAGGGGACCTCCTTGGAGGTGGATCTGGGACAGGTCTCAGTCAAGGCAGGGACAAGGCTGGGACCCTGGGGACCTCTTTGCAGGACCGGCCTGGTGCTGCTGGACCTCGTGAGGCTGAGCCCAGGCTGAGGCAATGGGGGTACCTGCTGGGTGGGCAGGGGAGTGGAAGCGGGGTGATGCCCACAAACCACCAACAGGAGTGGTGAGAGTGTAGCCACCCTGCCTTGGGCCTTGCAAGCCTCTCTTTGCCTGCACAGGGCGCTGCAAGGACACACTGTCCACCATCTCGGGGCCCACCACCCAGAACACCTATGGGCGCAATGAGGGGGCCTGGATGAAGGACCCCCTGGCCCGGGAGGAGCGGATCTATGTCACCAACTACTACTATGGGAACACGCTGGTGGAGTTCAGGAACCTCGACAACTTCAAGCAAGGTGGGCTTGCGCCGTCCTCGATGCTATAGTGGCCACTACTTGGCCGGTCCAAGTAGCATCCCTATTCCCTGGGATGCTGCACCATGGGGGGATGCTTTGCCTGGGGCCTCTCCCCTCTTGGGCACTAGTATCCAGTGTGAGGTTCAGAGCATGGGGCAGGGCAGGCTGTGCATGGTGGCTCTGGACTTGCTTGTCACCCTGCCAGGCTGCGGCTGGTGGCTAGGGAGGGAGTGCAGGCAGGGCTGGGAGCAGAGGGTGCTGGGGGCTGCTGTGGCGGGACCACCAACGCCGAAGCAAAGGGAGGGTCTCACCAGCAAGGTGTCTCTGCCCTGCAGGGCGCTGGAGCAACTCCTACAAGCTCCCGTACAGCTGGATTGGGACGGGCCACGTTGTCTACAATGGTTCCTTCTACTACAACCGGGCCTTCACACGCAACATCATCAAATATGACCTGAAGCAGCGGTACGTGGCTGCCTGGGCCATGCTGCATGATGTGGCCTACGAGGAATCCACCCCATGGAGGTGGCGGGGCCACTCGGATGTGGACTTTGCCGTGGATGAGAATGGCCTGTGGGTCATCTACCCAGCCATCAGCTATGAGGGCTTCAACCAGGAGGTGATTGTGCTGAGCAAGCTGAACGCAGCTGACCTCAGCACCCAGAAGGAGACGACGTGGAGGACGGGGTTGCGCAAGAACTTCTACGGAAACTGTTTTGTCATCTGTGGGGTCCTGTATGCAGTTGACAGCTACAACAAGAGGAACGCCAACATTTCCTATGCCTTTGACACGCACACCAACACGCAGATCATCCCCCGGCTGCTCTTTGAGAATGAGTACGCCTACACCACGCAGATAGACTATAACCCCAAAGACCGCCTGCTCTATGCCTGGGACAATGGGCACCAAGTCACCTATCATGTCATCTTTGCCTACTGAGACCCCCTGCCACAGTGGGGCACTGCAAGCCAGGGGTCACCAGCACCTTTTTATTATTATTTTTATTGTTATTATTGTTATTTTGTACAAATCAAAGAGTAAATGATGGGTTTTTTGTTTCAAGCTGGTTTTTTTTTTTTTTTAATGGTGGATTGTAGATCAATCCCCAGGCCAGAACCATCCCCTTTGTCTTGGCTGTAACCTTGCTTCTGTTTTCCCTTCTTCTGGGGAGGGTCCCTCCACTGGGAAGCTAGACCAGCCTCTGCTGCCCACGGAGGATGAGGTGGCCTAGACGTGGTCTTCCTGATGTGGTTTATAACTAAAGGTGATCAGCAAGAGACCCAGAACCATTGCAAAGCTGGCCTTTCTGCTGCAGGCACCAGGTGCCAGCGGGACACTGAGGTCTGCCTGTCCGGTGGAGGGGAGTGTGTGTCCTGTGGGGATGTCCTGTCTCTCGGGACCATCTTCCCAGCCGATGGCCAGCAGCCCTTTGAGATCCTGCTGTACAATGGGGCTGTGAGCGCAGCTCTGGCAGCCCCTGGTGCTGGCACTTACACCGAGGACTGGCCCCTCCAGCCGGGGCTCTGCCCTTTGCCACCTGCTCTGGAGGGACCAGGAGTGCCCTGAGCCCCGACTCGCACATGGAGTGAGCCTGCGGCGGGAGGGGGACACTGTAAATAGGTGTAGATGGCTTTTGTTTGTTCATTTTGTAACCCAAAATAGTCCCCTCTGGCATTTGCCGGGCCAAGGCTCTGTTCTGCCAGGCGCTGGGCTGCCTGGGCAGGGAGCTGTGGGGCTGAGGGAGCCCTGGCTCCCCATCCCGCTGCCGCTCCGTCTCCCGCAGGGTCTCAGCCCTCGTCCCCTCACCACCATGCTCGCCATGGTCCCAGCTGTTGGCCACTAGGAGCCCATCACAGAGGCACCGCCCCGGCCCTTCTAGCCTGGCAGCATCTTGTATTTACCTGCCATTAACAATAAAAAGATCAAGTACCTTTGCATCTGTTTGGGGCTTTCTTTGGGTCTGCTTCACCCTCTGGGTGCAGGAATATGCACGAGGGGTTTTTTGGGTGGATTTTGTCACTTTGGGGAATGCCAGTTTGCAAACCCAGTGGCAGCAATGCATGCTGGCCGGAGGGGACTGGGGGGGGTCTCTGCGCTGCTTGGGCCTGGCACCGTGGCTTGGTGGGGTGGCCGTGGCCAGCGCTGAGAAGAGTTTGGCTGTCACAAGTGCACTTGCCCTCAGGTCACCAGGGGCTGTGGTGAGACACTCTCCCCATGGGCTCCTTGTCCCCAGGCTGTGGGTGAGCAGGGTGCCCCCTCCCCAGGAGCAGGAGGTGGGGTGGGGAGGGATCTGGGTGCATGTACCTAAGGCAATTGCAAGGCTGTGCCAAGCAGAGCTACCCCACAGCCCAAGAACCTGTAGAGAGTGAGCTGGCCTTCTCTTTTGCTGAAGGAAAACAGTATTAACAAGAAAGATAATAATAATAATAATAAATAAAAGAACCATTTTATTGCCTTCAGTGCTAGGGACACAGAGAACAGAACTACACAGGAGAAGAGGTGCTCCCACCCACCGGAGCCCACGGGTGCTGGCTGAGGACAGTCCCCGAGCCCCCAGCAGCTGCCCTTTCCAAGGTGCCAGGCTGTGCCAAGCTCAGCCACCACCACCAGGTCCCTTCCATGCTGTGCTTTCCCCCAGAGCAGCCGGCTGCCCCTGCCCGGGGCTGCGGGGGAGCTGCGTGCCTCCGGCTGGGGCACCGCCGGGGATTTTATTTTTTGAGTATTGTGTGAGCTGGCCCACAGTCAGGTGGGGCCGGGGCCAGGAAAACAGAACTGGTGCGAGGAGCGCAGCCAAACCCCTCGCCGAGCCCGGCCGCTTCCCAGCAGCGAGCGCCGAGGGGACGGGGGGCCTGCGCAGCCTGCGCTGACTACGTGGCAAAGGGCAAAAAACTTTTCCATAGTGTTGCAAGGCACATACTTTACAGGGGTGTATTGCTCCTCGCCCTCCTCCTCACCTCCCCCGAGCTGTTTGTCTTGCTGCGGGATCAACCTTTATTTCCTAACACGCGCACACACACAAAAATAATAATAATAAAAACACATCAGTCAGTCAGCGGTGCAGACAATGGAGGCCAGGCAGCGGGGCTGGCAAAACGAGGCCCGTCATCTTCTGCGCTAACGGCGAAGGGGAAAAAAAAATAATAATAATGTAACATGCTGAAGTCGTTAGGAAAGGGCAACGCTCTGCTGGCGTCTCATCCCCGCCGAGCACCGCAGCGCACCGCGCTGGAGCCCCTCCGCCCCGCTCCGGCCCCGGCCCTGGCTGACAAACTTGGGACCGGTTAAGAGAGCTCCACAGCAGGCTCTGTAACGGCGGCCGCCGCTTGCAGCAAGAGCCATGTCTAGTAGCTCAGTGCTCCGGGGCAAATGGCAGGCTGCCCTGACGCTTGATGGGTGGCTGTCAGCGCTGACAAGGCAGAGAAGGGGTGTGTGGGTGTGCACATCTATGTGTGTGTGTCTCTGTGTGTGTTTCAGGAGGAAGGAGCTGTGGCTGTGTCCCACTGAACTGAAGCAGATCTTCTGCCCCACAAGTGCCGGTGCCGCTCTGTAGGCTGTTAGCTGTGAAAAGCATTAAATATCCCACACAACAACAACAAAAACCAACCAACCAACCAAAAAACAGGGGGAAAAAAGAAAAATAAACCAACAATGGCAGTCCAGTCTTTACAAATGCCTGTGTCACATTAAATCGCCACCCTTGGGCCAAGCCCCAGCCTTTAGCCACACAGCTGTGTGGGCTGGGGTCGTCAGCAGCAGTTTGCGGGTGAGCACACGCAGGTGGGGGGCTTGTGCCCCTCAAGGAGGCCACGCTTGGTGGCAGTGAGGGACGTTCTGCTTGTAGTGCTTTGTCTGTAAGTGTGGGTTCCCACCACCCTGCTGGGCGGCCAGGGCTGGGCCTGCAGCCCCACTGCAGGCCACCACTTCCCAGCAAGGGAGAGCACATGGGGAAGGACCCTGGGGCAGGTGTGTGGTGTGCATGGGGGTGATGAGGAGGAGCAGGGCTGCCCCAAGTGCCCTGTGGGAAGAGAAACTTGATGTTGAGCACAAGCACAAGACAGTGCAGCAGTGTCTCTAGGCAGGACCCAGTGCTCAGCACCCCACCTCAGGAGATGGTTTAACAGGGAAAAAAAAAAACAAACAAAAAAAACCAAACCCAAAACCTCAACCCCACAATTTTGGACAGTACATAAGTAGAAAGGATGGCCTGTGCCCCTCCATTGCCAACCCCAGGCACCAGATGCTGATGCCAACACCTGGACTGCAGCAGTGTGCATCACCCACACCCCTGACACCACGCTGCGTGGGTCCCCCTGGCCTGTCCCCGGCGAGGGGACAGCTGAGCTGTGTAAACCCTGGGCAGGATGCGGCTGTTGGGTAGGGTCAGGCAGAGGAATGGGCGAAGCGGGGTCTGCCCTTGCTGTGCCAATGTGCCAGGAGCCCCAGGGCCCCCCCAGCGAAGGGGCTCAGTCTGGCTGCAGGACCTGCTGCATGCTGGGCACATGGGCTCTGCTGCAGGAGCTACTGCAGGGATTTGACAATGGCCCTCAGGGCATGGGGTGTCTCCGGGACGGAGGGAGACGCGCTGTAGAAGGTGTTGGTGTGATTTCTGCGCTGCTCTCGGAGGTACGGAGGGACAGATGAGCTTTTGATGTGGAGGATCCTGGTGTCCATCACTTCGCAATCGATCTGCATCATCACCTCGTAGTCTTGCCCATTGATCACATTTTCTGCAAAAGCAGGAAAAAAAGAAAAATAAAAAGGCAGAGTTAGGTCTGCAAGCCAGTGACCCAATGGCACCAAAGACAGATCTTTCTGGACCATTTTTTTTTTCTGGAGCAGGAGCTGGAGGGGGGAAGTCTTTCCTCTTTGCAGCTCCATACTTGGAGCTCCATCTCACACAGCACAGCCCCAGCCTGCTCGTGACACCTCAGAGGACCCAGGCCACACTTAGCATGTGCAGTCACACCTAGAAATTAATGCCTTGTCTTTTCCACCTCTTCATCTGCACATAATTACCTATGGAGTTTGCCTGTATAAAATTTATTACTAAACTGTTGTTCTTGAGCCACTAAAGCGTAAGGGTGAATGAAGAGTGGGTTTATTTAAGAAAGCTGACTGTTTCACTTTCTTTTTATTGGTTTAAGAATACTGTATCCCTCTTGACACTGAGGATCTAGAGGAATTTCTTCACCAGATTATTAATAAAAAAAGTCAAAACGCTCTCTCTCGAAAGAATTAACTGCACCTCATTACCGTGCTGACCTGGCTGTTGTACTTGCATGAGAAGGCCATTACCCTTGAGAGGCCCCCAGACGTGGGCAGACCCAGGCCAGCACATGGGACCCCAACACAAGGGCCGGCAGGGCTGCATCACCTCGGCACGGCCCCAGGCCAGGCACGTCTGCTGCCGCAGGAGCTCCTGGGCTTGCAGGCAGAGGGTTTGCACATGGCCAGCATCTGCTGCCTGGATTTAAAGGTGGGAGACTACTCCCTGCATAGACGGTGCGTCCAGGAATGCGAGAGCCGAGATCAGATTTCCAGGCACCACCAATCCTTGCCTTTCAGAGTCAGAAACGCTGACTGCCTCCGGCAGGCTTTTCTTTCTGTGCTAAGGAGGATGGAAGATCACCTAATGGAAAGCGTATGGACTGGAGAAATGAGCTATACATTACTAATTTTTACTGTTTTCCTGGATTAACTCTGACTCTGGATGACAGCTGACAACTGCAGCCGGACCCTCTTGTACCCCACGCCACCTGTAGAAGCCATTAGATCAAGTATGTCTGGTATAGTAATGAAAAGCAGGAGCAAACCCTTGCTAAGGGGGCTGAAAGCCTGCAAGGGAAATCAAAGCTCTCACCTGCAGAAATGAAATGGAAAAAGCTCTGTATGTGCCACCGAGTGACTGAGGCCAGCAGCAGCTGTCCATGTCTCTGTACGGCTGACCCAAACACGCCAACAAGCCCTTGTCCCTCCCGGCCACAGTGCTGCTGACAAACCTTCGGGTGCTATGTCCCCAGCTGGGACCATTTTCGAGGCCATCCTTCGAGGTCACCCCCTCTCTCATCCTTTGGATGTGCTCTTGGTTCTCACCCAACAGACCTAGGACCGGTATACGCAGAGGGCTGGGCTGGTGGCAGTGCTCAGGACAGGGGCTGCACGGGGCAGCTGGGGGCACAAGGAGAAGCTGTGTGTGTGTAAAAGCCTGGCCTTTGGGCTGGAGAAAGCAAACAGGAAAAGATCGGCTCCCTGTGACACAGCACGCTGAAAACACAGCTCCTCAGCTCTCACGTTGCAAAGCTGACAGCCCGACAGGACCCCGGCCATGTGAGTAAATGTGCTCCAGAGCCACAAGTGGGTGAGGTGGGATGGGATGGTGGCCAGGGCCAGGAAAAACCCCTCGGTAAGGCAGGGTAAGACTTTCCCGCACAGAGGGCTGTCATTAGGTTCCCTGGCACTGCACAGCACGGAGGAGACCAGCACTCCCAGAGAGCAGCCCAGGCCGGGGAGGGAGCTGCACTGCGTGGGTGGCAGCAGGGAGCCTGGGAACCGGATCAGCCCATCTCGGCCAGCTGGGATCCCACTTCTCCCAGCGCTGACCCAGGCTCCCCCGTGACTAAGTGGACCGCAATTAAGTAGGCCACAGCTCTTCTACTCTATGCAGGAGGTGCTGTGCCTTCTGAGGCCACCACAGCTGAGACACACACTGACAGCGAGCCTCTCTGGCCAGCAAGCATGGAGGGGACTCGCACGCCCAACTCAGACACTCGCAAAGTGCCCAATTCCTGCCCTGTGCGTGTGAATTAGCACAGGAGTGACACTTGGGTTAAAAGATAGGTATCTGATTCTTTCCCCTTTTGGGTTGGAGGCCCTACCAATGAAGAATTGCTGCAGGAAGCCACTGCCAAAGGTCTTGTCTCATAGGGATGAGGACAGTAACACGAGCGGCTCAATTCCCACTAGAGACACTTTAAGCAGCCTTTCTCATTACCGTTAGCACCAAAATGACGTAGAAGAGGAGGTGGGATTTTCCACAGAGACAGCAGTTGCTGCTCAGTGATGCTGCTGGGTGCCTGGACCAGTTCTGTTCAAAGGAGAACTTTGAACAGAAAAGTTCTGCATCAGCCCACGTGATGCTCTCAGCAAAACAACAGGCAAACGTGACCTGAATGCAGCCAGAGCAACCCGATGTTTGGAAAGACTAGCTCACTGTCAAAGGGGCAGGCATTGCAAAAATGATTCCACATGGCTCCATCCTGAGCTCAATGCCATTAAACTGTTTCACGATCTGGATGAGGAATAGAGAGCATACTTACAAGATTTCTGGAAGATGCTAAACTGGAGAGATTTCAACCACCTTGGAGTATTGGATTAAACTGCAGTTTCGATAAAAGGGAGAGGCTGTCCAAAATCTTTAAGATACATTTCAACCAACGCTCAGAAGAATTGGAAAACACAAGTACAAAATGGAGCCAGGCAGAAGCACTGCAGGAAAAGCTTGAGGACTGCAGAGGGTCACTGTGCATAAGCCAAAGGCATGACAGGACTAGAAATGATCAGACTGATTTTAAGAGAAACGGGTTTATCTTTGACCGAGTTTCTAAAGATAATAAAATACAAGCCCTGGATGAAGCTACCTTGGGAGACCAGAGAGTCTTCATGACTGGCAGTTTTTAAGGAAAGGCTGGATGACTACCTGTCAGGCAAGACCTGGGACACCTGACTTTCCCCCTGCACAGGCACAGGCACAGGCACTGGCAGGAACTCATGGTCCCTCTGATCCTGCCCTTCTGTGAGGTGCAGGTGCCTATTCATGACTAAATCCCCTCAGGGTAGACTGCAACCCTTACAGAGCCCAGGTCCACAAAGAAGCCAACAAAGACCAACCGAGCTGTGATGACTGTCCATCTGCTCTTTGCTCGTAACAAAGACAAGGGAGTGCAACTTGGGCGAAGCCCTTTCAGTGAGATTTCAGCTGCGATTTGCCACAGGGTAGGGAGGACACCAGCCAGTGCCCATGGCTCAGAATGCAGTGAGAACACTGCTGTGCCATTCCTAATCCCTTGTCATCAAATGGACAATATCTGGAGTAGAGCTGTGGGTTCATCCAGAGAACATGTCAATTTTGCCTTGTGATTCCCGCATTCGATCTTTTCAAAAATAACCCGGTCAGGCTTCCTTCCCCCCTCCATGGGACTGTCCAGCAGTCCAACATCTGGGAGACGCCAGTGGAGCACAGGGTGGGTTTTCCAGTGAGGCCACGATGAGCGCTGAGCTTGGCAGCTGCGTGTGGCTGATCCCTGGAGGGGTCAGGGTATGTAACCAGTGCCTTCTCCCAACGCTGGGGTCAGCCCTGTGCTGCAATGTCTGAGCAGGCACCCATCCCACCTCCCAACCCTCTGCAGGGAGGTGGACACGGGCCGGGCTGTCTGCGAAGGCAGGACGACACCTCAAAGCTGCTGCCGGCTGGAAGGTCAGCGCTGCCAACCTGTGCTACAGGCTAACAGCCCAGAGCAACAGCGACACTGAATGATTTCTAAAGGTTTTTTTTGTGCTGAATTACCTATGACTGATGTTTTGTGGGATTACATAAGTGAAAATACAGGAACGGATCTCCTGTAGAGGTGTCTGGATTTATAAATAGATTTATTGCTCCCCTTTGAAGTTCAGAACATACAGCCATTCACAGGGCCTCAGGCACAAGGAGCTATCCTGCGCAGGCCAAAAGGCTGTGTTGCACTTAATTATTTGTTAACAGGTTTAAAAGCCGTGTTTCAGATGAGACACTATTTCAAATTAACAGCAAAAGTAATTGTGCCAAACATTGCTGTTCTCTGACTGCACCTCCTCAAAGAGGCTCGCTGGCTCTCACAGACTGTACCCAACTCCCAGCACGAGCTTGGTATAGGGAACAGAAATTTAATTCCCCAGTGCTGCTCTCCAGGATTTATGGCAGCTTCTCTTAAAAAAAACACATGTTGCAAGACCCAACTGATGAAAGCTGAAGCCAGCAGTCCAAACCAAAAATGTTTAGCAAATCAGGCTGAGGCTAATAACTACTGTTACAAATTACCCAAGACGATGGAAGATTGTCTTCATATTTGAAGTACTAGATTTTCAAAACTGGCTTATTAGAAAGACCATAAAACCAAAGTTCTCATTCTCCCCTCCGTAGTACTGACACGTAACAACCAGTTGAATATTCAAATGTCCATCTTTTAGATCAAGCGCCTACTTCTCTAAGAGATGCTGTCTTAGAGGAAGGCAGAAGACAGGCAGAGGGCTTGACAGACAGGTAATGAAAAGCTTAGTGTCTGTTCTGCAGTAAATCAGAACAAATGACGACGTGAACTGTCTCTCTAGATTTAACATCTATAGACGTCAGTGGGCTGTTTGGCCCTATGGATGCAGTCATAGGACAGGAACAAGGTAGTCTGGTAATTTACCCTTTCCCACTTCTATGCACCCTCCCCAAAAAGCTTTGCTGCAGGAAAATGCTTGTTTTGAAATCCGCACAATTTGCAGAAAGGTTGCAATAGAGCTCCCCTGAAATATCGCCTGACCTTGTGATGTGTTTCAAGGCTGTAACCAACCACCGTGGAAGAGCTTTGCAGCTTTCTGAAGGTGTGCTCACACATTAGGTACATTGATAGAGCCTTGTTCTACCAAGTAAGCTACGAATTTCATCTTACCCCTGGCAGTCCCACCCAAAAAAGAGTCTATGAGACCAACACTGTACAATTCAGGGCCTGGGCTACTGATTTGACATCCCCCAATCTTAAGACTCTTCTCTAAGGTCCCAACTGCCTTTGCAGTAGATAACCCATGTACCTACTGGCTGGTTTCTTAGTAGGTGACTTGTAAAAGTGGACAGAACCTACCTGGCTCTACTCCCACACTGTGATCACTGAGTATACAGTTAAGCTACTGTCGACCACATAGATCTGGACTACATGTCCTTGGTTCTGCTGGTAAGATACAGGGAGGGAAATCACTTGCCCCATCTTTACTTTAACTACCAGCAAGGCTAGAGAGTCATCCCTTCCTCATGAACAACAGCATAGAATGAATTTGCTATCCGTGAAACCAATATAATTGATGTCAAAGTCAGGTGCCAGGGAATTATCTCTACCTAAAGTGATGCAAAACCACCAGCTTTTTTACGACTATCTTTGCTGAACAGCTACTCATGTCCTTTGTACGTTCTACATTTCCTTCTAACAAGGAAACTTGCTTCACCACACCAGATTCCAAAAACAATCAGTGTCTGTGTTAATTCAGACTTACAGCCCCTTCTGCAACCCCATCTATCACACCGGCAGGAACCTAGGCAGCTTTCAAAGAGTCGCCAGATGAGTTCCAGTACCTGGTTGCTTTGTGCTAGCTGTGCCAAGCTGATAATACTAAAGTTTGGTTTAAATAAGGACTTAGCACGAAACTACCCAAACAATTTATAGCACAACCTGCCCTGGCCCAAAAGAGAGCTTATGTCTAGGACAGCACAGAGTTCAGAAAGCACAAGCTTCAGAAGAAGATGAGGGCACCAGCTGTACGCAGCTCTGAGGCTGACCTGTTGAAAGGTTGCAGCTGTCCCCAGACATAATTCAGGGGGCTTTCTCCGCTCTGTCACTTCTGCAATCTTCCATCTCATCACCACCGAGCAGCCCTGACTGTCCTACCCAGCACATCTGGACAATGTTTCCATCTGAAGGGTTGGTATACACTACCAAATAAGTATATAAATGAAGCAGTGTTACTCTAACAGCTACAAAGACTAAAAATACACTCGCTGCAACAACGCAGCAGGGTTCCTAAAACATTTACAGATTTGCTCATCAGACAGGATTATTTGAGGCAAGGGAGAAAGTTATATTGTGATCCAAATAACTTCTCTTTTTAAAACCAAATTCCTGCTTGGAACTATTTCCAAACAAACCAGTTGCAATGGTCTCACCTCTGTGGACTCAGCTATCCATAGTCCCTGACACAGCTTAAGTGAGATCCTGGGCATTTCAGTTCTCCAGGTCTCCTAGCACCCCTCAAACAGCGAGCCTATGTACGGGTCTATGTACATACAGGAACAGAGGCCATGGCCAGAAACACTGGATCCATATAATCAAAGTCACTTTGACGAGCCACAAGCTGACAGCAAGGAGACAGGATCTCTCCCCACGTCTAAGCTGCTGGAGCATTGGTGCCAGAGGCTATCAAGGGGGACAAACACAGGCACGAGGTTTAAGCAAGAAAACTGGAGGAAAACAAGCTCTCTGTGACCTCCTAAGTAAATGATGGACCCACAGGATTAATTGGCTCTGGCTGTGGGTGAGGAGCACAAAGTCCCCTGAGCTTACACGACTATGTGATTTTTGGAAAAGGCCAGTGCCTGCCAGGCCAGTGCCATTGTGGGCACTGTGCCAGGTGGGCTTTGCAGTACCTGGTCCAGACTAGGAGGTCTCAGGGAGAGGGAAGGAAAGTTGGTTCTTCTAAGGGACCGTTTCCGACTTATCTCTCACCTCCCCTTCCAATCTTCTTCCATGCTGCATGGTCACTTCCCTCTAAGAGAAAGAACATGAGCTACAGAGGAGAGGGCACACTGTGGGTCTACTGTGGTTGCTCTTGTTTTAGAGAGGGAGACAATGGCCATGTCAAGAAGAGAAGATCAGAATCACCAGTGTTGCTGCCCCCCCAGGCACATCACTTAAAGCTCCCTCAGGTAAAGTATTTCTCGGACATACTGAGACATTTTTGAGAGCAGTGGCTGTTCATATGCGTGTTGTTGGCAGGGTATCCTCACTGCAGGATGGCCATATTTGAAACTTAACCAGCTGTGGCAATGCTAATGAGAAGAGGAAAGAAAAAAAAAAACACAAAAAAACCCCAAGAGAAAACAAAGACAAGGGGCAAAGCAGTTGTGCTGCACAGAAAGCTCTCTCGGGAGTAAGGACAGAGGCTGGAGAGAGAGCAACTCTGTTAGGCAGAACCATTCCATGTCTGCTTGGGAAGCACAAGAAGTATAAACAAACTCCCCACACAGCCTGCAAATCCAGACATAGCTACTTACTAGACAAATAATTGTACACAGGAGAGTTGCCTAAAAATGTATTCCAGTAGAGGCTTCTTTCAAGAAGAAGGGCTGGAGGGCTTGTCCCAGGACAGCACATAGGGGACTGTTTCTTGTGAGTGCAGCAGGGAAGGATTGGGAGGCACGGGCACATTCCCTTTGGTCCCCACCTAGGTTCCCTAGGTCGTCATCCTACAGATGCTGTTAAAGCTGGAAAACCTTTCTGACCCAATGCTACCTTTGGTTTTAAATGCTAGCAAGCTCCTCCTTTTCCCACTGTGCTGGCGAACTGGCTGCTCTCCTTTTCTAGCCTTGGTACTGCCTAAAGATGGCTGTTCTACAAAGGCTGAAGAACAAAGTCCTGGAAGCAAAGTCCCATCCAACCTGTGCTTCTGCCTCTAACAGTGACCTGTAGCAGAAGCAAAAGCCAGGGCAAACATGTACTTTTGGTTATACATGAAATAGTAAGTACCTCCTTTCCAGACGCCTTATCTACACAATTCATGGTTCTTCAGGTTCTGCTATAACCCTTCCCTCAGCCATTGCTGTCAAATTCAATAGTTGCTGTGGTGGGAAAGCTGTTACACTCCGTGTTCATTCCTGTTGCTTTTTCTCCTGCATTTTTCATTGTTTTATATATCTATAAACATCTATGACCAAAAATGCATAGTATTGAAGATGGGGATTCAGGAGGGCTGTAAAGATGGTTCGTGCTTTGTTTTCTGCTCCCTCTCTAAAAAATTATATTGCTTTTCTTCCTTGTCTAAGCTGACACTTTGGGGAAGGATGCGCAGTGGCTCTCTGAGCAGTAACAGCTTGTTATCTGCCACTGGATGGTTGATCAGGAACACTCTTATCATGTAAATTCTTTTGCATTTTTTCATACCAAATTTTACCTGCTGGACAGAATTTCACTCCTTCCCAACATCTTCCAGCTGTGCCTGGAGATGCAGGAGCAGGGACCCCAGCACGGACCTGCGTGGGAGTCTACTGGTGACATCCCCCTCACTGCAAAATGTGACCATCTGTTTCCACCTTTCATTTATATCTTTTATGGAGAAACCAATCCACAAGTAAGCCTTCCCTCTTGCCTCACAAAAACTTTCTTTCTTTTAGCAGGTTCTGAAGAATTACTTTTTTCCAAGTTTTTTGAGCACTCAGGTATGCTGTTGTGCTGAGGAGACCACCCTTATCCTCGCTCTCACTATCCCTCTGAGGCCTGTGATGGAGCAGTAAGGCAGGACTTTCCTCCGCAGAAGCTGTGCTAGCTCCTCCCAATCTATTGTACGTCCCCAGACACGCTCAACTCTCACAGATTCAACCAACTTGTGCAACAGTGAGACTTCATTTTTTACAGTTCCTGAGGCTATTTTAAAAAAATTTGCCTCATTTGTCACTCGCCATTCTCCTGATAATCATAAAGCCTCAGTGGTTAACACCAGCAAAAGAACTTTTTGCTCGTTCCTTCAATAATGCTGACTTCAAGTGCTCTTTCACACCTTGGTCCTCTGCAGGCACTAGAGATTCCCTGGCAGGCGTCCTCTGAAAAATGTTTTCATTATTTTTTTATGCCTCAGGCACTCTGTTCCTCAATATCTTTTTCTGGCTTGACTTCTTATGGTTTGACATTTAGTCTGCCAGAAATAGTGCTCTTTTTTCTATTCCTTCATTTGGCTACAATGTCTATTGTTTAAAACATATCTTTTTACTTCTATGAATTTACTTTAAAGTGTTACTTAAGCCCGGTGGATTTTTTAGGGTCCTTTTAAAGACTTTTGCACTGAGCTTTTAATCTTTAATCAATTTTCCTACCATTTGCCAGAATTTTACCCTATTTGTTTTTCTTTCCTATTCTCATTTAGCCCTCACCTTTGAACCGCAGCATGTACTTCACCATTTCAATTTGTAGGCACTTACTGATAAAATTAATTTAACTATTTGACTTCATTTTATTCAAGGGACAGAATCACTTTTTCATTGACATGCACCTTATCTATCACCCAGTATCACTTGTATCCCGGTGTTAGCGTCTCACTGATTTAAAAGCGAAGGCTGGTGTGAGCCTGTATTCACTTACAGCCGAAATGTCTGTATAGGTTGGATGACATCCAAAGAGTGAGCTGAATTTTCCACCTGTCTCACTTGGATACATAAAGTTACCTCATTTATTTAGGTACTGTGATCAGCTCTTGCTTGTAGAAGAGTATTTTTAACACCATCTCTGTGAAGCTTCTGTCTGCGTGGGGTGAGCACTTTCCTCCACATGAGCTTCTCCGATTCAATGCGTTTGCCAGTTAATTAAAAAAAATCATATATATATATATGCTGCAGAGTGCCTATCTGAACACACCACACTAATAAAAGTGAGATGTCTGTTTCAAAGATTTACAGCTTTACTGTATGAATCCTGCTCCGAAACAGAGGCTGCTCCTTCCTCGTGGCGAGGTGCATCTTGGGCTGGCAATCCTCTCTCCATCCACATTCACCCAGAAGGTGTTTGTGCTGTACTGGGATACGCCATGGTCTTTTCACCTGGGGCTACTACAGAATAAGACAGGATGGACGCAGATGATTTACAACGAAGTGGTGGATGACTGAAATTGAAAATGTTCTTCGGATGCTCAGGATGTATTATTCAAATGCCTTCCTACAGCAACTCTGCTAAAAAGGATCAAGCCCGGAGGACACCCAGGAAGCACACCAGGAAGCACCAGAGATAAACGGGACTGGACGAAGCGGGTGAGGAAAGCCACAGCGTGGAGGATTAGACGTGGGATATGAGAAGGTGGCAAAGGCCTCCCGGCCCCACTGGCAACAGTCTCCTTAGAGACTGCAACCCAAACACTGAGAAAGACTCTCTGGGACTGCTGTGTTTTTACTAATCTCGAGGTTTACTCCAGTGATGCTCTCAAGACAGAACTCATAAATGTGAACCTCCTCTACCAGCACTGTTGCGATTTCTTATGTTTTTACAGGGTGAGCTCATTATGGATAATTATGCTTCAGATCACTGCAGAAATAAAGAGCTACCAGTAATCAGAGTTGGCCCGTGTATCACAAACATAAAACTGTGTTTGCCGCCTATAATTTAACACTAGGAGGAATTATGTAATCTTGAATTTACAACATTTGAAAATGTATTAAGGCAGATCAGCTGGGCTCTAGGCTAGAATTACGATGTGCTGCACAAACACAGGTCACCGTAGCCGAGATGGTGATGGTAATCTCACAGATCGGGATGAAAAGTTTCTCTAAGCTTTGCAGCACGGCTCTCGGGCACAGTGCTGCGTAAAGCTCGGTGGGAGAGAGCACCCACCCAGCAGCATCAGCATCCAGAGTTAACCAGCACCCAGAGGAGATGGTCTCTGCAGCAAGACGCACACTCCTTCAGTTCTAAACTGAATCTGGCTCCGCATTGCAACTCCATACTGGCATCCATACTGGCAGCTAATGCCATGGGTTTCTTTTTCATTTTTTTTTCTACTTTGTGGATTTTATATAAGTGTGTCTTTTATATGGAAAAAACAATCTGGTGTAATAACTCGACACTGGCATTGGAAATACTACGTATGAAGTCAAATTAATTTATGACTCATTCTCTGCCCCCTCTGTGAACAGTGTGTTCCCAAGAAAATGCCATCTGTAGCGTTTACCCTGTCTATCCAGGGAAGACCAGTCACACTTGGCCTGTTCCATCCCACAAAGCCCAAGAGATATTCTTTTTTGTATTAACGAAGGGGCAAAAAGGCACAGAAGATCGTCTGAAATCATCTTCCTGTTCTTTTGAATACACAAAAATAGGTTACTCATTTAGCAATTTAGGTAAACAGCTCGTTATGAAAAGTCACTGGGGAATAAGCCTTTATGATTTCATTTCTTGATCGTTTCCTGTCTAACTAAATAAACATGAACTAAAGTGACACAGATACTATTACTTTTGTGCGCAGATTCTTGAATGATTTCTTTCATAGTTTTTTGAATAATTTAATCTTGTCCATCCTGTCGAAGACAATATATATCAACAGACAATGGCTGGGGAGAGCGAAATCTCTCAGAGACAACCAAATCTGTTCAAAACTTCTATTTAATGTTGAATCCAGGCGATGACCAATTCTGATGTTCAAGTTTGGGGGGGTTATTCTGGTTTGATAAACTGCGATTTTATATCACTTTGAGAATATAACAAGAGTGAGAATAGGAATATGTTCCAATATGACTAAAATCTATTGTTAAAATTCCTTGATAAAATCTGCTTTGCCACTATTTCAATCCTGCCCTCTATAACAGAGCTTTACATAGGCATGAGAGCTGAAGTACACCTGTGACATTAGCAAACCACACTAATTACAGCAGAACCACAGTAACTTGACATGCTGCTTGTCCACAACTGCACGCAGGAGACAGAAGGCTCTCCCTGTTTCTCTGTGCTGCTGCAGTGACGTCTAAGTGAAAGCTAACCATGGCTCTGATTTTTCCCTGGTCAGGCTTCACCAAACTACTTTTATTGTTCAACTGGCAGTTAAAGAAGCAGAAGGGTGGCATTTTCAAAATGGCCTGTAGACTTATAGCATGGAGACATTCTCAGATATATTTTCGTACATCCTAGTTTAGAGATCTTGATGCTTTGAAGGATTCTCAGTGACCTTCTGAAAAAACCTTAGCAGCCACCCTTCTTTCATCTCACAGATAGGTTGTAATCCTACACACACAACTTCCAGAGCCTTCTGCTCATACTCTGTAGCTTGTAAGGCCGTGCCGAGTTCTTAGCAATTTCTGCTAAATGCACAGGTAAAAGCAGAAACACTGAGGGAAATATCTTTACAGATCATACTTGTGTAGCCAAGAGAGTCCTCTGTACCTACTAGAGTGTCATGAGCTTCTCAGTGTGGGGACAAGGACAGCAGCTGTGAGAGGGAGCCACAGGGACTAAGATTTGGCTTGTATGCATGAAGAGAAGACTGAGCCAACAACCGCTAGAGATAGCTGGGGCCATTGGCCTCCTGGAAACTGTTCTGAAGCTATTCAAAGTGAGAGAGAAGGCTACCCAAATGTTAAGCAGCAACCTTCAGGAAAGGCAGCTGCTGTAAGTGGTATGTATTGTTTTAGACCTTCCTCATTCGATGACTGACTGGGAATTCTGCTTCTTGCTCCAAAAGACGGAAATGGTATCTTTTGTTTGCTTGACCCTGGAAGGCAGAGGAAGTTGGAGACTTTATTTATTCAACCCCAAGACATGGGAACTTACAGAACATTGTCACTTCCCAAAGAGCTTTTGTTTTTATTTTCCTTCTCAGCCTGTGTGGGTTCTGTTTGCCTTATGGATTTTTCACAGACAGTTTGCTACCAGCCTTGGACATCTGTGAGTGGCTTTTGCACGTGGCTGACAGTTGAAAGAACGCTCTTTGCAAATATGCAAATAATCACGCTGCTTGATGGCAGAAATCCCTCCAGTTTTGATCAAAAAGCCCTACCACTAGATTTGTTATTGATCATTTTAATTAGAATATGTATTATTTCAGAGCACTTTTGAAGTCTGTTACGTCAGTATGATGATGGATGCCAGGAAGGAAGGCTGAGGGAATGACAAGAAGCTGGCCAACGCAGCAGAGCACATGGACTTTGCAGAACTCACCATTCTGTTCATAGTATTTTTCTGCCTTAAAGAGAGTATTTTGCTGTTGTGTTTCATGAAAAAACACTTAGGAGAACAGGGTTCCTTAAGAACCAGAAACATGCAAGTTACAGAGAGTCAGGGACACAAACAACTATCTCAAAGGGAGGCTGAAGACATTGTGTGTCATCAGACTAAGGACCCATCCAGAATGTTTGTATAAAATTCAAACCTCCCTCTGCCATGGCTGAAATTCCCAGAAAATGAGCCTTGGATCTCACCAGTGGCTTTCCCATCAGGTCTCAGGTTTGGCTGAGAATGGAGACATCAACTTTCAATTTACAGAGAAAAAATGATGGAAGGACTTTTACATATGGGAAACCGTTTTGCACAGGGATCCTAAGAAGAAAAAAGGCCTTTTTGGTCTTTATGCTGCTGCTAAGGCCACCAGTACTCACGGTGAGTACAGACATGCACATTTGCAGCTGCTCCTACCAAGAGAAAGTGCAAGCTGTGAGAGCAGCTAACCTAATCCTAGGGAGAAATGCATTAATGAAAGTGGCTTCTTGGGCTAAACGTTGAATGCTACCTCCTACACTCAATGACTGTACATATGTTCTTACTTTTGTGTGCTGCAGGAGAGGACTACTGGTAGTGTGTGCTGCGCCAGAGAGCTGCAGGCATCCTGCAGAGACAAAAGTGGCTTAGCTATGCTGTACTCTATAGATTATTTTGATCCAAAGATCGATGTTACAACCCACTGCATTTTTTACAGCAGTTAAGTAAATACAAGGCTAATGGCAGATGTTTTCATTTAAACTTCAAGAAAGGCACCGCCTATACGTCAATTTGGAATTGGTGTAATGAGCCAACAAGACTTTGAATTACAATAAAAGCAAATTTAGGAATGAAATCTACTGGAGACTTAACTGGTCTCAAGTGCATAGTTAGATTTCTAAAATAATAGCTGCAATCCAGCATAACAAACATGACTTGCTTAAAAACAAAAGCTGGAGTTTAACTGTGATTTGCAGTTGGCTTTCATTCCCATGAGAAACTGCAAGATATTTCTTCTTGGAGTAACTTCTCAGTGAAGCCACACCAATGGTGCCCCCAAAACCACGTATAGTGGGACAAGGACTACCCAGTTCTGCTTTTTTCCATCCAGGCTTACCAGCCCTAAGGTCCTTAGGTACCATCAGGCAGATTTTCTGAGCACTGCTTGTGCCCACAAATGCCGGGGCTTTGTCATTGGGCAGGGGCAGGTCAAAACATGGGCACGGCTGGCTGCGGGGTCCAAGGGGAGAGCTGTACTGGGGGACAGTAGACAGCAGGGAGCAGGGTAAAGGGCAGCAAAATCATCTGGGCATGCAGAAATGAAGGAGCTGGCAGTAAGTGCTGGCTGTGAATTGGGGGGTGACCCAGGAGCTTGGAAAGGGGCTTGGAACAGAGAAAGTTACAAGGTAATGGCTATTTTTTACTCTTTTCTGACATACAACTGAATCATTTTTGTCTAGTTTTTATCTTGAAAATGAATAAAGTACTGTTACTGCTTTGTACAATAAAGTTACCTTAATTTTCCATCTTACTGAATGCACACATGCACACACACACACACGTCTACTACAAATTTTGCCTACTACAAAATTTTCTGTTGAGATTTACCCTTAACTGCAAAACACTGGCGCTGTCACTGGTTGGAGTTACACCAACTCTTCCCTCCAGGAAAAACTCTTGGAACTGCAAAATTGATTCTGCTTTATACACCTGTGAAAACTGCCAGACCCATCTTGCACAACTATGTCATTAACCTCCATGCAGAGTCATGTCGGACAGTGACTGACAACTCATTTTACCTCCTAATCTCTGTCCGTACCTGTTCTCTGTCCCTGCAGCCGGTGGTGGGGACGGCTCAAGCCAGCTAAAGGCAGAGACTATAGCAGAGCTCAGAAGGCACTCAAAGCAATCAAAGAGCAATCAGAAAAGGATGACAGCCCTGCTGGGAAAAGACTGCTCAAGCAGTTCAAAGCGTTCTCGACTGAACTGCAAGCTGTTTCATGTTTGGAAACAGTGTCATGGGTAAACTTTAGTACACAGAAAAATAAAGATCCTGCAAGATCTTTAGAAAGGAGAAAGCAAGTGATGAAGTTCCAAAAAGGTTTCAAAGCAAAGGCCACTTCAACTGCATTCCCTTCATCTCCTCTGCCAGGTTTGTGGTAGCAAAAAGGAAGGGCAAGTAAGTGGCACTGGAAAAGGTTTCCCTTCTTGCACAGAGATCTGGCTGAGACATGAGAACAGGCAGGAGAGGACAAGTTCTTTCACTGAAAGTTTTCCCAATTCCTCCCAGGGAGACCTGTCCTCTTCTAGCAGCCAAATCTCAGCAGGTGGGCTGAGACTTAAGAAAAAAAAGAATTAAGGTGGGCTTCAAAGACCAGCAAACAGCTGGGAGGAAAGCTTTGTTGTCAGCTAACTTCCAGATGCTTGTACAGTCCCTGCAGAGGCAGAATAGTACGGAGAAGCAATGTTCTCAAAGGAGAGAAATGGGTTCTTCTCCAGACATAACTTTTTAGGGAATTGCCTCCTCCAGGTAATCTACCAATGATCAATTCAAAAATCAAACCAAGTTACCTACTGGCTCTCTTCTATCTTGTAATTTTTGTTCTAATACCTGGCTGAGTGTCACAGAGGAAGCTGTGTTTGATGCCGTTGTTTACTTAATGCTATCCTTGTGTCTCATCTGTTTCAACATCTCTGCCCAAATCCCTGGACATTTTTTTATTTCCTGGATTGTACTGATGTTCTGAAGAAAAATCCCGAAGAACTCAAGTAACTATTATTTCACAATGTTTCATTATTAATGAAGGATAAGATTTGTCACTGGATTCTGATGTTTATTTTCCAAACTATATTTACTTCAACAACTGAAAAGTTATTTCAAGCAAAACAAGACTCAGTTACATGTTAGGAAGAAATACTTTGTAATTTGGAAATAGTGTTTGTTCTTCAAGTGATAAAGTGCTCATTTGCACATGATAATTCAGCTCAGCCAGGAAAGGATTTTTGTAATCGACATGAAAAGGGAGGTTCGAGCATATAAATGCCAAAAATAATTCTGATACATCTAATAAAAATTCCCCCAAGATAGCTAGTTATGTTATAACACACTCGGGTTACTGTACTGCATGGGAAAACGTAATTATCAACATGTTGAAAGCCTGAACTGATTTTTTTTCTCCCTTAGTTTGTGGAAATTCACATCATCAGACAATGTTTTCAGCATGCTTGAATTTAACAAAAACATTTGGGTTTATGATTCACTTGTACTGTAAAACACGTAAGTTTTAAAAAGTATCATGTGCACAGATATTCAGAAAGTAAAGTTTATACAGTTACAGGGTTCACGATGCATTTAATGACTGTGAGAGTGACCCTGTGCCCCAAACATGTCCTAATTTGGCAGTTCCTCACCATATTAATTAATGGTATATTTATACAGTTCACATCCTGATTCTCATGTGGAACCGAAAGGCAGATCAGGAAGATTTCTGTTTGCTAATAAACCCATGCCCCTAGTGCAAAGCTGCTCTCTCTCTTCTGTCCTGCAGCACTGTAACATGATTATTATTAATCCTGACCGTGCAGTGCAGAGAGGTCCTGCTCACGCTGAGTGTTGTATAACGGAGCGGTGTACAGCTGAGGAAGCTGATGGAAAGCAGTCAGCACTCTAACAAACCAGTGAGGGCCAGGAATTTGCTCTGATAAGCAGGCATAGGAGGAACACAAACGAGAGGGTGAGGACAGTCCCCACACTCGATGGGACCTTTATAGCCACCAAGTTAGAGAAGCTAGATGACATTCAGGTAAGCCTTAATCAGCTGTGTGCAAATCCCCGGGACTGGACGGCATCACCCCTGAGTCCTTGAAGGAGCCAGAATGAGATACTGCAGAACTGCTGGCCAAGGCATGCAGCCTCTCCTTACAGTCCCGGTGACCAGGCACTGGTGATTTGCCAGCACCCCAGCTCCAGCGGGGACCCTGGCAACTACAGCCCAGTAATGACCCGTTTGACTTCTTTTTCACAGCCATAACAACAGACATTCGGTCTAAGTTTGGTTTCCACGTACAAGTCAGGCACATCTCTTTGAAATTATTCTCCTATCATTCTCTTCCATGTTTTGGACTTACCATTGATGTTTACAGCTGGCAACACTATAGACATCTTTGGCCTCCTGGTCTTGTTATGTGTAGTGGCTGGCAATAACAGGTGGTCCTGGAAAATAGGGGAAAAGATGTGTTAAATCTGCCCTGGAAGTACAGAGCTGGGAAAATTCCTTTCCATTCTGTCTTACAGGCATTCCACATAAAACTATTTACAACATCTTAGCAAATTCAAATTGTTGAGGGAGTCTTCCAAAAGTCACAGCAATAGCTCATGCTGTGTAACTGAGAAGAGATCCCTATCGCATGCAGCAGAATATGAAAAAGCCTTGATCATGTGGAAAGAGATGGAAACAACTATTAGGCCCTCGTTCAACAGAATACTTATGCGTATGATTAAAGTAATTTAACTTGACTTCAGCGACACTTAAACATGTGGTTAAGGGCTTTGCTGAAATGGTGCGTTTACGTGCAGTGCTGCCTGCTTTATATATAAATGTCATCTTGCTATATCTATGTCAAGCTCTACACCACATGCCTCGTGCAGTAGGACCATATCGGTCAGGGCTGTCACGGGGTGTGAAATACGAGCTCTGCTGACAAAACCTACCAGGGAAGTTTGACGCAAAGCTGTGCTTTATAGCTTATCTCAGCTGCGAGGTGGCTGGGTGCTGCTGTAAGACAGCTGTGTTCAAACTAACTACCCTGGGATTTAGCAGTGGACGCTGCAACTGCAGAAGACGCTCTGGATACAGACCTGACCTGCAAGGAAAAATGCAGCCTTCCTTCATTTTTTTTTTTTTGCTGTTGCTGAACTCAAATCGCTCAACTTGCAGCCTGGGAAAATACGGTTCTTCCTTTATCAACAGAAGTAACAGAACATAAAGCACCAATTCAGGCATCTCCCATATTATTGTGCTATGCTGATCTAAATGGACCAAAGAAAGACTACTAAGAATGAGGGAAGCTCCCTAGTATTTAGGAGCAAAAGACTGTTTATACAATTGACAAATTGAGTTGAAATTTCTAACTCGGGCTCTAAGTGAAACAAAAACCTGCCAATCACTAGGTGTCTTTTCCAGCCCCCAAAGAATTAATGGAAAGGTTTATTTTCCCAGCCCTCGTGTTTGCCCTTTTCCCAGTCCCAGCAATGCCAAATTCATTCCCAGCATCTCTGAGAACAAAAGCTGGCAGGTGCCACCATGTCAAACACGTGGAGACCAACTCATTAAGTAGTTTTTGCAACTGCCCTACAACCAAATCTGAACATCTGCCTTCACTTTTCAAGATTTGGCCACTTATCTCACATGGTTAAAAAGCGGAAACAAGTTTGGTGCTCTCATCTCATTTCATGCTTTCCCATTTGTAAAACTCCCATGATATTTCACAAACTCAGCACTCAGAAACTTTACCTGGAGCTTTTCGGTTCCCTGGTTAAGGATAAGAACAGGCACGCAAACAACTCATGCTTTTGGCCTTTTGGTCAAGGTTATCTTTTTGGCAGACTGAATTAGGACTTCCTTCAGGACACGGTTGTTAACTTCTCAATGTCAGCGTAACCGTACTTTTCCCATTTTAATGGGAAAAATCTAAACACTACAATGTCACTTCTAAGATTCAGGGAACTGAGTTACACATAAAGTTGGGTATTAAATATATCAAGATATTCTGTAGAGACACTGCAGAACTATCACTCTCTTTTTTTACCACCAAAAAATCCCCCAAAAAACCAAATGACTGACCATGAGAAGAAAACATTACTTCAATAAATGACCATAATTAAAAACATCTTGGTACTAAAATTATAAAACCACTCTGGTATAATTCTCAGACTACATATGTAATTCCCATTTCATTTGTGAACCACTGAGATTAAGACAACAGTAAGTAAGATGATGAACTTCACAGAAAAGCTGTTCTTGAAATTCAGTGTTCCCGAGGGAACAGGCCAAAGATAAGATGTCCATTAAAACCACATTTTGTAACAATGTCCTTGTCATTATTTGATGACTATTTTTAACATCACTTAAAAAATGCTTATCCTGGCTTTTCCTTTTTCAATGCCTCTGAGAGTCCAGAACATCATTACCTACGAAAACACAAGTACTACATAGGTGATCACCTATGAATCATTACAAGTAACTACTATTTTTTGCTAACATATCTGAAGACTGGTACATTAATTGATGCTGGACTAGTTTTGCTTATAATGGCACCTTTACCTACTGTATGTATAAAATGTATTAAGAACTATCACTTTACAATCAGAGTACCTCTATAGAAATAAACAGCAGTGTCATGACAGAAGTGCCGAAATTTCTGGACAGCAACAAAATAAGGAAAATTCCTCAGGTACCTCCTGTATCATAACCTTCTTGGCTGCAACACGGTAGTTTCAGGTTGGACATTCAGAAACAGTTTTTCACCCAGAGCATGGTGCAATGCTGGAACAGGTCAGCAGAATGCCAGGGGGTCTCTGTCCTTGGAGGTTTCCAAGACCCAGCTATACAAAGCCATGACTGCGCTTATCTACTGTCAGCAACAGTTCCACTTCAAGGAGAAGGCTGGGCTAGACACCACCAGAGATTTTCTCTACCCATTTTGATGATCCTACGACTCTCTTTTCCACAAGACAGACTCTGGCAGTGCCAACTTCTCATGGGAGTCCTATGGTAATTACAGGGGCAGTGCAACCACCTCAGATCTGGCCTTTGCAAGCTCTGCATCTCCTCCATCATGGTTAAATTCAAAGACCTGGCTCAGACTGACTCTGCAGTTAACAAATATCATTTCCATGACTATAACCCAGCCAAACTATGCACTAATACTGATGGGCAGGTTCAGATTCCACCAAACTGATCTGCTTGAAAACAATACTTTATTCTAAACCTTGCACTGAAAGTGAGATGTAAAATTCACCTTTCTTAGTTTCATCTCACCTAGAAGCCATTTTTTTTTAAATACCAGGGTTTAATAACAACACATTTTAGACTTCTGTGAATGATGCTTCAAGAACTGCAAAGAAGAAATGAGCACTTTACCACCATCTGCTCTGCTTCCTCATAATTCTGGCTTAAAACAAAACCACCAAGCCATTTTCTGGCAGACTAGTCAATTGAAGGGGGCAGCTCCAGCAGGTATTTCACTCTACACTAAGATAGCACTGGAGATGACAGGACCTCCTGAGAAGCCTGCTCCTCTCCAGTGATGATCATGAGAATGAGGTTTCGTTCAGGCTGGTCAACCAACCAAACACCTGAAGCTGTATCAAATGAATCCCACCCAGGCAGTCTTCTTTCCCTGAACTCAGAGAAACAAAGGAGTGTTGTTTTATAGACCACAATTACAGACATTCAAAACCAAAGAAATATAAGAAGGGGGACAGATACATAAAATGCCAATATTATAATTCTAACCTTCTGAAGTGAAATTATTTTGCACAAATCATGGCAGCCCAACACATCCTGCTCAGCCACATAAAATCCTGTTAGAGACAGAAACTGGTAAGATAAAAGCTTTGATACCTCTTATCTGTGCACTGTTACTAGCAATCCCTCCACACACAACCTGACAAGATCAACTCACTGGATCTGAAATAAAGTGCAGAGAGAACTATTTTTGATGAAGCTGCTCTGCTACCCAAGACATTAAAATTAACTTCCCATTAGTTCCCAGACTCTGAACCCAGACTCTGAAATGTCTCCTAAACTACACAGCCAAGTGGTACGTTCATGTATCAATTCACCTGCTACTCCTCTGTTTTACTGGAGCAGTTTGAACAGCGTGGGAGGGAAAACCCAGAGACTTCTGCTCCCACAGCACAGTGAGATAATGAATATGAAATAACTTACACTTGCATTTGTGTATCCGCATACACCTTGGAGTTGCTACACAACTCCCCAGTCTTTCAACATTAACTTTGGAGAAGCAGACATATAAGAAGCCAGTCAGCCCTAAGTTCAAACTGCTACCAAGAGCTGATGTGCAAGATGCACAGATTGTCTGGAAACTGGCTATTTCCCATCTCTACTAAAAGGAGCCAAATCTAATTTAATTTTAAAAAATCTGTAATTAGGGACAATTATCACATCTCCCTAATAATCTTTATCTTTCATGTGCAGGAGCGCCCCTCTGACAAACATTCCTAACTTGCAAAGTTTCATAATTACCCTCATTTTACATTGAAGGCAAAGACAGCAGCAGGTATGCTGCAGAGTATCATAAATATTTTGTCTACAACTTAGCTGTCTACAACCTTCTTG
This sequence comes from Tringa tobata, assembly GCA_033628505.1. NCBI lineage: Eukaryota > Metazoa > Chordata > Aves > Charadriiformes > Scolopacidae > Tringa > Tringa tobata. Next base: position 161,344 of record JAHREE010149151.1, on the reverse strand, counting down.
AGTACAATAGTCTTCAAGTAGTCCCCAACTTTTATTTGAAAGCACTATCTAACTATTTATATGCAACATAAATGAATATATGGATTAGTGATTAGAAAGAAATTAGACATTTAGAAACATTGCTTGAATGTATTTCTAACATGTAAAATATTTTGTCCTGTTCTGAAGTATGCTGAACTGCACCCCAGAGGGAATGGATGATGCTATTACTCATCCCTAATTTTAAGTGCTAGACAAAAATATCTAAAATTAAAACACTGTTTGTGATATTAACACATGGTATAAAAACTGAAAATGAATAAAAGCAAATCTTACAAGTCAGCATCTGGCCCATGAGCACGAATGTCAACCAGAGGCAGAATAAATCACGACTATTACCCAACAACAGATGGCCTTGGCTTCGGCCAAGATTTGCACTTAGATGAGATGACAATTTAAATAGACGATGCAGACCTGAGACTGCTGGCAGAATGACTGGAAAAATATCAGCCTGGAAAGACAATATTTCAAATGAGACCCCAGCTCTACCATTCTCATTTTGCTTTTGATTATCTCTACAGTTCAGTGATATTGAAGCCAGATGAGATGGACAGATAGACATATATAGATACTAAAAATCCAGCCACAAATGTATTACCTTAATTTAATGAGCTGGCATACAGAAACACACTTTTTCCTGGGGATAAATTCTGAAGCTATTAATTGTTAAACTTCTTATAAAAATGACATTTATTAAGTCCTTGCCACCTTAAAACATTCTGGCCACTATATAATTAGACTATAATTAACCAGAGTTGTAAACATTTAGAAATAAGGTGCCCCTATAGAATGAATTTCCTCACTGAATCTCTGCTGGCTATTTCAGTGCCGGCTTCTGGACTCAACAACACAGGGAACAGCAATAAAGATTTTAAGGTTTCTTACATAAGATCAGTGTTGTCAGGGCTCTAACAGGGATTTAGGCTTTGGAGCCTCATGTATCTCTAACCCCCACAGTCAACTGGCAATGCAAATCCTGTTCCACTGTGCTAGAATATTCCAAAACCGGCTGCTCCTGCAGCTTCACCCTGAGTCTCATGACATGTGGTGTGCTTCTCAAAGTCTCTGCTTCCTAGATGCATGACAACTTGCGGGCATCTTAGCTTTCAGTTTAAAAAAATAAAAGAATTGTTTCTAAATCTCACAGTTAGAGGACATAAAGAAAACATCACTGCATACCTCAAAGTTTCATTAAACAGAGAGAAAACAAGCCACTTAAGGGTCATTTTTATTTTTATTTTAAAACTATCATAATTTCATAAGCTGGACTCTTGGCTTTTAATTATTATAACTGGCAATACTGCTTGCTTTGGCTTTTGCAATGCATGTCCTACCAGCAACGCTACACCCAGCAGCAGTAGCTTCCCTGGGGACAGTATGCCACCTAGCTATAGGCAATCTGCGGAGCTCCTCCTCCATTTCTGTCTGTCTGTCTGAAAGAAACACAAAGGAATTTGTCCTTGCAACATGCCCACGATGGAAAAAAATATTACCAGTGCTTCGGGGAATGTTTAGAGGAGATGTGCATGCATTTGAGGGATACCCGAGTGACATGGGACACAAAGGAACGGATTTGCAAACCCGCCAAGGCTCTGCACTCTCAGCATGAGCTGTCTTTCCTCCTACCCTTGAAGTTACTTATCTGTCAAATCAATTCCCCTAGATTTTTCTTACCCTCTTAGCTGCTGTGCTTAGGTACGGGTAAGTATTTTTCAAAAGCCTTTCCTAATGTCTCGGGCAAAAGCTTTACCTACTAGAAAATAATTGACATAACTTGATTTAAATGTGCTTTGTTACAGAATATTTAGTACATCTGCCCACGTCAACATTGCTGGTCATGCTACTGAAGGGCAAGCCATGCCTCTGACCCTTCCCAGTGGTTTGGAGCACGTACCCAGATGTGATCCGTGTGGCAGCCACGACTCCGCTCCTGCAAAAGAGGCCCTAACTCACTTCTCACAAAGACTTCATCAAGATGTCCAAGCTCTCCGTTAGAGATCCACCTCTGACAAACTAAGGATAATCTTTTCGAAAACAAGTGACATTTGTTACTTTACAGGAAGAAAAACTCCAAGGAGACGGGATTAAAATACCAAAGGAAAACCTTACTGTGCTGTTCTTGCAATTTGCCTTGATGAGGAGATTTGATCTTTACCATTGCCTTGGAGACCAAGCTCTGGGCTAGAATATTGCAACTGACAAAGACAGTTGCCAGAGCAGAGTGGGCAAATAGAGCCAGCCGCCTCGGATGCCAAAGGGTACTCTGTCCAGGCAGCTTCAGAAGGCTTCTTACAGCAAACAAACACTGTAGCTGGGCATTTTTTTCATCACTGTTTATGACTAAGAGGTCTCCAAGGGAATCATGCCTCAGTCTCTTCCAGCCTGAATCTTCACACTGTGATTCCAGAACCACATTACAACCACTGTTGATACAGGCTGAGGAGCATTCTACATCCCACTGAAGTGCTGGCAGCTGCCCAAAGCTGCTGAGGGTAGTATTCTTCTTTAATGGCACTGCTTTTGGCAGGGTTCAACACATGCTGATAGATTAAAAGCTTATCTATTAACTATCCAACCATGCCTAGCGATCTCAAGATGAAACAGACAGAGGGCAAGTGGGGTTTTGACTGTAAGAAATTGCGCATCGAATCCATGTAGTGTCTTTCAAATCTATTTTTCCTGAACACCTTTGGGGATTTCAGGTCAATGAGATGACACTAGACCTTCTTTAGATGTATGCTTTTGGCCATACAAAGAGTGTGAAACAAAAATGTGCTTTCCCAGGCCTAAAAAGCTGCATCCAACTTCAGAGACTGCCCTGTACAGGTCCTCTGAGGAGCTCTGGGCTGACAGAGCCAATGAGCCAGCTTTTCTTTCATAACCTATAGGTTTCAAACTTTTTGAAAATCTCAAAATAATTGTTTCAGGCTGTCTGGCTGTTGCCAGAGATGTGGAGGTTTCTGTCCTGATCTTCTACCCAGGCCACCAAACCTGCACCAAGCAGCATCACAGCCTTTGGCACACAACTCCTAACTGGGAAACAGTACCCGTGAAGGTGGAACTTGATTCTCAAGAGAGCCAGGACTGAACTTCAGTGGCTCCCCAGACACAAAAGGAGGCTGTTCTTCAGGGAAGAAAACTTGCTGCAACGTACTCACGGCCTATGGGCTGATTCTCATTTACCCCAGCAGTTCCCGACACTGCCAAGCACATCGCACAGCCCATGGTGTAAATGAGAATCAGGTCTTGGCATTTCTGTTTCTGGTTTTCTCTGTCAGTTCGAAGAGGACGTGTATGAAAGTTTACAAATTTGTAGAGGAAATGGCTGTATAATTTCACTATTGATTCGGTTGGGTGATGGCAACCATATGGCGTCCTGAGGATACACCACACTGGATACAGTGCTGGTCCATCTGAACATGCCAGAAGTTCCTGCAATATTGCTTTCACTACCAGAAGACATTAAACAGGGCAGTCACTGCAGGGGGGTGGGTGCCTCTGAAACAACCACTGTCCTACCACTTCGGTTCGACCCTTATGGCTGAAAAGCATAGGGGTGGTTTTAAGAACAGAAAAAAGAGAGGAAACCAGTTAAAAGCTCTACACAAATTGTGACTCACAGCCACAATACTTGCTTATTACACCATGAACTGTAAAGCTGCCTTGTTTTTAAAGTTGATGTGTGTTTTTTCTTTCATTTTTTAAAGGTGGACCTTAGAATTCAAAGTGGATTTACTCATCCCATCATGGATCCCCACAGGGAACCCATGACATGCAAAGATGAGTATGGGACTGAGTGAAAGATGGGATAAAGATGGCAAGGAATTCACAGAAAACCCGGAATAAAAATTCACGAGGTCTCAGCCTCTCTGCACCAGCTCTTGACAGCCCACCCTGGGAGGCCCCAGTAGCTTTACTATTTTGGGTTTAACAATAACCATTTACGTTAATTTGTGAGTTAAGAGTTCTGCATATATTAAAGCTGAGGTTAGCTAGCATGTATTAACACAATTTGATTTTGCAGCATACTGAAGAAGAGAGTTTGTAATTGAGAATTCAAGTCCCAATTACTAATAATAGAATTTAATTACTTTTCTAAGTTTTAAGCCTACTGGGAGGAGAGGGACAAACTGTCCCATAACAGGAAAGCTCTCAGAAGCGGTGAGAATAGAGCTTCTTTTTCTGCTTTTATTTTTGCCAAAAGTGCTCCTATTTACACCGATGCTGTTCCAATCCGTGTGTCTGTGCACAGGTGGTTTTTACAGCCTATACTTTGCACACAGCAATGAAGTGATGAGATATGCTTTTTATTTAAGCGTTTTACCAGAAATAGCTCAATCCCACAGTCAATAAAATGTCCTGTAGTGTAAGATTACACCTTTCTGACATTCCCAGACAAATTTTATAAATAACACCCAACTGCACTCTGGAACACTTTCTGGTCACTGTCCCTGCAGAAGAGGAGGTTGCTATCCAGTTAAGTTCCCACACGAGAGACCTTTTAATGAAGAAGTCTTTAGTGCCTTTTATTGCCAACTGTGCTACTGCCAGATGTGATACGGCCTGGGCTCCAAAACTAAACTAACCGGAAAGCACCTCGCTGTGAGTCAGAGAGCCTTGTGAAAATCCCAGAGACCTCAGAGGAATGGAAAATTCACTCTGTCACAAGCCTCCACTGGAGGAGTTTCCTCTGTTCCCTTCGATGGCAGCACTGCAGCACGTCCACGAGCAGGGCTCAGCTTTGGAGGTCAACACTAAACGTTTTCTCAGTGTAAAGGAGAACCTGTTGCAAAGGATCTCTTCTGGATTAAGAACTAAAAAGGTTATGGAGACCTGCTGTGAACTGTGTCCTTCTCTGCAGTTCGCAAACTGGGACAGAAAACATCAGTAAAGCAAGAACTACTTTTTGCCCCTTCTCCTCTTGGATTGAATTTATGTTACGTTGCTTTAAAGATCAAAAGGAAACTGAAAAACGGAGGCCAAATTAAAGTGATCTGGTTTAAAAACAGAGGCCAAATTAAAGTGATCTGGTTTAGATTTTTAAATGTCTCAGGCTTAGACATTTATTGAGATCATCTCTCCAGTAGCTCCTGAATCCCAAAAGATCCAAGACATAACAAGTAATCACTATATGCTTTTATTTCTGAACAAAAAAATCTCTCTAGGTGTAAAAGCAGAGTACCCAGTTTCACAAAGACTTGAGGGAAATTAAGCTTTTCTGCTGCTGAAGCTGTTCCTAATTTCCTCTTCCTGCCTGTCCTGGCTGGGCATTCCTGCTGCTGCCCGAGAGCTGATACTGTCCTCTTCTGACCCTAAGGAAAGCCAACTCATCTTGCCAAGATGGAAACAAGCAGTGTGTACAGATATGATACCTTCCCCTACCCATCTTCCAGCCACCAGACATTTTCGATTACTCTTGTAGGGATCTTATAACAAAGATGTGACTTCTATACATTGAGTAGCTATTAATAAATTTCTCTTCCATGAACCTTCCCAGCCCTCCCTTGAATGCACGTAAACTTACAGCATCTAAAATGCATTTTGGCAAGAAGTTTCACAAGTCCACTTCTATTATATGACTTGCTTCCCTTCCTTGGTTCAAACCTGCAGCCTCCTAGCTTAACTTGTTGCCCTTTGTTTCATTTGGTATCCTACTTAGTTCCTCTAGGTAGAAGATCAAGGTTACAATTGAGAAAACAAGAATAAAAATGCAAGAGAATCTCACTACTCCATCAAGGTTTGAGAAGAACAACATGACGACTGTTTAATACACCACAAACTACAATGCAAAGCACTACTTAAATCTACCAAAGGCAGCTGTAAAGTATATGTCATCTAAAGGTGGAAAAAATTGATATAATATTATTTTTTTTCTATTTTCATGGTTTCCAATACCTTTACTGAGCTTCCAAGGCTAAAAAGGAGGAATTATGCCTTAAGATAACACTGAAATATGCTGGTAATTAGCTATCTATTAGTCCAACAGTAGAAACTACCCAGTATCCTCTGAGAACTAACCCTCTCTCACTTCAGGAATCAGAATATAAATACACTTCCAGAAGACAGGCCCATTAACCTGTTGTCCTGAAACATCTGTCTTCATCCTGTTAACCAAGTGACACCAGCTGCAAAATGACCAGCTATTCCCAAGCTCCCCATTCCTCCGTAAATCCCTCATTCTGAAATTACCCAAGATGAATCTGACTCAATTCCATTAAAGCTTTTTGAATAACACTTTTGACTTGCAACACATCCTAAATAAGAGGCATGAAATACCATCAGCCTTCCCCTGTGAATAGGGAGTACTCCAGGAAATCACAGTTAGCAGAAGCTTGCATGTACATATATTAATTAGCCACATGATGAGACACAGCAAAGCCAGCCCGATTGCAGTGGAGAATGAGGCAAAGACACCCCATTTGGACTTGATTTCTATCACAAATATACTCTTCCTTGTAGTTTTGTCTTCATTCCTTTGTACAGGAAAGAAGAAGAAAGCCCATGTGAACTAGATGGGCACAGGACAGACACTGGACAGAAATCCAGCCAATTAAACTTGTCTGCAGAACTGCTTTGCAAGGCCCAGAAGTAAAGAACAATGCATGCATTTGCTATGATGTAATTTTGGTTTGGCAGCACATTAAAAAAAAATTCCTAAACACAAAGTAGGAGGATGTGAAGAACAGAATTCTATGTTTAAGTAAACAGTTTTGGTTAAAATTGTACAGTAAGATTTTTAAGAACTTCAAAACACTTTGATAATTTGCGTGTTATTTGTAGAAATTAGTTGAATTTCAAGATTAACTGGAAAAGATATGTGTATATGAACAGTTGAGTCAGTTCTGCGCTTCTGTAAATACAAAAAAAAAAAACCCAGCCTGTCTTGGTGGAATAGTTCCTCCTATTATGTTTGATAAGGATCGGTTTTTCTTCTGAAGGCTCTCTCAATCAAACTAGCATCATAAAATTCAGAAAAGTTTGCTCCAAATTATCTGAAAATGTGTTTCTCTGTCATTTTCTGTCCTTCCCATGGGCTACATAAGCACAGAAATGCAGTTCATCTTCAGATCACAGTTAAGCCTGTCAAAATTATCCTTGTAGATTTTACAAAGTTGTAAGACCCAAAAGGAATGAATTGTTTTATTACTACTACCCATAACAAGAAATTCCCCTCCTTCTCTAATTTACTGCAGCAGATCTCTGCTTTTGCATAGCATCTGCAGGCTATTAGTTTTGCAACTGCAATCTGTAATTGCAAAAACATGTAATTTAGGTAGGGCATGTGAATAAGATCCAGGAAAACCAAAAAGGATATAATCCAGATTCTTTGCTTCTCTGACAAAATGTTAACCCAAAGTTTCTATATTTGCTTGCAAGACCTCACGTCTTCTACGTAAGACAAATTTTGCATTCCCAGAATCACTGCCCAACTGGAGACTCAGCCCCAAAAGAGCACACACAATACAAAGTGCAGTGGGGAATGCTATTACAAACACACACCTTTTTTCCCCCACTGTTCTGCCTTTGCATCCCTGCCCCATAAGCAGAGAGCCAACCAATGCACAAAAATGATATGGCTTCATGGGCACGCTTCTTGGATCCAGTATCGTGAGATGGACTAGACTGTAAACCCTGATTTCTCTCTAGATCAGATTCCCCAGAAAACAGAAGCTGGATGGGTAAAAAGAAATCTATGTCAGGCTTTCTCTAGATGCTGGATCAACATAACACTACGGTTTAAAATCCTTTTGCTAACGAGGCTGTGCTCTTCTTTCTCTTCCGAATGACTTCAAAGGACAGCAAAGTACTAGAACCCTTTGAACTCACTTTATGGTGAGATCTCCATAGAGGTATACAGATCCCACTTGACAATGCCATGGCCAACCTCACACAGTGTTGGCAACAGCTTTTCTTTACACTGGAGGTTGGACCAGAGGGCTCTTCTAAACACCATTTCTAAGAACCACGATGACCTTGTGTTGAATTTGGAAGGGTCTGTCAAGATTATGCTTCTACCTTACCCTTTCCCTGTCTTACTAACTTGCAGGCCATTCATGAAAAGGCAGTAGGAGAAAGATGTTGATAGCAACCAGGGCTACATACACATGAGAGATGTTTAGGAATAGCTACAGAAGTCCATGAAAGGCCACAGTCTGGGACTGAACACTCCTCTGACAAAATAATTTCCTTTCAAAGCAGAAGAAAGCATCCTTGTTTATGAAGCAAAAATGTCCACACATGCAGGTAGTCAGGAATACAAGAGAACTTTAAATTCCTAACCAGAAACAGCTGTCAAGTAGAGTCCAGACTTTAACCTGTTTTAAGTCAAGGCAATTAATTTGGTCACAGTGTGTTCAATCCTGCAACACATGGCACAAATCCAGCCCTGGTTTGAAATTACTGTCTTTTTGCCTTCTGCAGCAACAGAAATAATTTATTTAAATCTCCCACTGAACCTCCACACTTCGTAAGATAGCTACAAGGCAAGAAGTAGAACACCTGCAGTTGTCAGTGCAAAAAACCCATCATCTTTGATGGCTCAATCGAAGAGCCAGAATTTGAACACAGATGCAGGACTTGGTCTGAAGGGCAACTTTTAGAAAATGGATCCAAAAGATGTTTGGATAATAGTATTGCCAGACTGTAAAATTCCATTTTACAGAAGCCGCTAATTATTCTTAAAAGTATGCACAGGAGAATATACATTTAAAGTCTTGGATAATAGTACTGCCAGATTGTAAAACTCCATTTTACAGAAGCTGATAAGTATGCAACCGCTCCGTCATATTGCACAAAAGGACCAAACTGTTCCTTAGCCCAACTACTGAACGTGAGCAGATGCATTCTTGAGCTGAACACCCTGCATGGGATTTATCTTCAAACATATTTCAGTATGTGCAAAAAGGACATATGTGTGCTTTGCAGCCAGGATATCAGGCACTGGATTCAAACGTGGTTTGAGGGAATAAACGGCATTTGGCCAACAGCAACTTACTTCTCTCAGTCACTGTGACTTTGTCCCTTTTCCTGATCCGTCTGTTCGTCTGAGATTGTTACTAACTTGCTGGCAATATTACATTCACTGGGAAGGGTAAAGTATATGAAGGAGGAAACAAAAAAAAATTGGAAGCACTGAGTAGCAAAAACCAGAAATAGCTTTCAAGGCTAATGACAGGACAGAATAAAGTAACTGTCTGAAGTCACTTTAGACTGAAAAGTCTGAATTAAATTCTAGGCTAAAATCATTGTCAAATAGTTGCCATTAAGGTTATCTAAAAATTATCCTAGTATTGCAAATTAAGCCTCTGCTCAGCTGAAGGCTCCAGTCAACAGTGAAACCCCAAGCCCAGTAGCAGAGGGTGCTCCTCTCTGCTCTCCCTGCTGGGACAGCCGCAGCTTGCCTCTCTTTGCCCTTGGCTGCCCAAGAACAGACAGTGACAGCCTGACTCTAATCTGCAGCCAGAGAGATGCTGCTTCTGAGAGCACAGCAGATGTACAGGAAATTAGCAGCAACAAATCTTTCCTAATTGTGGAAGTTGAATCAGCCCCACAGACATACATCAGAAGGACTGGAAAGTATCTGTTAGAAGTATTTTTTTATCCCTCAGCTTTCTGGAAAAAGCAACTGACCTTGAGTTAAGTCTCTGGGGATCTCCTCTTGCCCCCCATCCTTTAGACTCTTATGCTCAAGGTACCTGAATATACCTCTTAATCTCTCTGAGGGTAATTCCTCTTCACTGAGATGGAGGGTATCACCTCACAGCAGTGGCAAGAAATGATGTTTTAAGTCAAAGGCAGAAAGGTGTTTTATAAATAAAGGCAGTACTTTCAGTAAATTGCCTCTGACGTGGTTTTAAAAATTTAAGTCTCATTTGCATTCTCAGTATCTGCTGGGTAAAGCGGCTTTAGGAGCATCTCTCTGAGGAACCTCAAGAAATGGGTGCTTTTCCTTCTCTACTGATCTATTATTTTCCCTCCTCTGATTTCACTACAGAAAATGTTTTCCCCCTCCTCCTACATTCTGCCAAAGTTGAATAAAAGCGTGCCTTTATATAAATATAAATGCAAATGTCAAACCCACAATAATAAGGCAACATGAGAGATACAGAAAGAAACCCAACCAGATAACAAGGAAACAAACGCTCTTCCCAGCGAGCAGCGAGGCTGCATTTTTGCCTGAATCCCCTAGATTTACCCAGAGCCCAGCAATGACTTCAGCTCAGACTTGGGTGGGTCTCTGTACGTCTTGGCAGCAGGGACAGGCACGGTTCCTAGGCCGCCGATGGCTGGCCGGTGGTCTGGCACACTCGGGCCAGGGCTGGTGCTCCAAATCCAAGCTGCCTTTTGCTTTTCTCAAAATGTCGGTTCAGAGACAACCAGGTTTTAATATCAAGACGCAGTGGGCTGAATCCAAAATTGACGGCAGCGTTTTAATCCGTGCAATGTGTATTGCATTACAGATGCTCATTGGAAAGATGTTTCTCATTCTGCAGATCCCAGGACATCTGTATGGTTAAGGACTGATAAACTATTCATAATTTCTTCTAATTAAAGAGATTTTCAATATCATAATGTTAAAGAAGCTGTCACCTCTGATACTAATAATCTCAGTTAAAACAAGAGACTATGAAGTTCCCTTTCATTTTTTTGCCTGTTGGTTTGCTTAACTTGTGTTTACCGCAGCCTGATGAGCTTCCTCCTCTTCACATTTGCAGCTAAGTTTCACTTCTAAATCTTGAAGTCTGAGTCCAGTTTGGTTGCTAAGTGCCTGCTCTGTTTGAATCTCTTGTGTTGCTGAGGAAGACATAAATCAGTTCTAGAAACAGACATCATTTTAGAAGGGGAAAAATGGCTATAAAGATTTAATGTTTCCCCCCCCAAAAGAAAACCTCAAATCAAAACAAGAAAACAACCTGACGGAAAATTGTCTTAAGAGGCATAAATAAGTACATCATTAACTCACACTTGGTGGCAAAATGGATCTGGATGCCTGACATTCTTCCTTAATCACCCCCAACCTACCTTACAGAAGTAAGGAATGGCTGGGCATATCCTACAGGTGGCTGACCAATCTGATCCCCATGGCCACCAGAAAGGAGAGGGTTTCTTCTCCCTCCCTCATCCCTCACACTCCCTGCCAATCACTGGCAATGGTCAAACTCTCCTTCAAGTCCCCTGAAATCTTCAGGCTGTTTTTCTGTCAACACATTAAAATGGCTCAAGGACTGATCTGACAAGAGCATGCACAACCAAGGGATCACTGACAACAGAAACTCTCCTTTCTGGTGGTGGTAAACTGTTTAATTGGCTCACTGGCCTTTACCCTAAAAAAAATCCCGAAAGCTGCTCATGTAGCTAGGGAAGAGAAGAAATCATCCAATTTTGAACAGCATGAGTGCACAGCATAATTATTTTTTTACTACTATGTTGTGGGAACTCATACAAGCCATCAAAATTTACAGCACTGTGATGGAGGTAAAACACTGCGCTTTTTATGAGCCAAGCGACACTTTCCTTAGAGAAAAGCTTTCTCTTGTGACAACAATAGTTTACTTGGATCCTGATCTGAAGCCTGACTGATAAATGATAAACAGGGGTGTAAATTGGCACAAGAACATCACGCTCCTTGTCTGTCTTGTGACTGTGCATGTGGGTAACTGTCTGTCTGCCACTGCGATTGAATTAGCAAGATCACAGGCATCGGATTAGATTAAAGAGAGTGAAAGGGCAGCCTCGGGAAGATAAAAATGTAGCTAGATGCTTGCTTGCACGCTACTCAAAAGATACATCAAACTATAGCTTTCAGGCTGCCCCTGTCTCTCTTCCTGGAGAGCAGTATGTTTTCTTCTATCAGTACTTGCCAACTCTCAACCACATTTAAAACATAATGGCTCAAGCAAATAGAAGCCTTTCATCTCCCCACTTAGGGGGAGATTAATTTTTTCCAGCTTTAGCTGTCTGACAGAGTTGTCTAGGCTCCCTTTAAAATCTACGGAAGAAGAGGAAGGAAATTCAGCCCATGCAATGGTAGGTGTTTGGGATAGGTGGGAAAAACTGAGAGGAGCTTCTCTGCCTCCATGATGTGGAGAAGGAGCTTCGCGCGGTGCTTGAGAATTTGTGGTGCCTGGAAGTTTGTACAGAAGCAACAGCAGTCTATGAAATTATTTAAGAAAAAAAATCCAGATGCAAAGAAGTTACGGAAGGAAAACAGAAGTATTAGAGGAACGCTACAAATCACGCAAACCTAAGCCAAATGTGGGAAGAGTGGCCAGGGCATTGAGAGTTTTGTCACCACCTGTTTTGCTTTGGTGAGACCACAGCTGGAATACCATATAACGTTCTGGGTCCCCCTCTCTTCTCCCAGGCAAAGCTGGACGTGGGGAAACTGGAGAGGGGGCAACAGAGGCTACCATGATGGTCAGGGCCTGGGCACGTGGTCTGTGAAGAGAGGTGAAGGGAGCTGGGCTGGTTCAGTCTGCTGACAAGGAGACAAGGTGGCCGACCTAGGAGCAACCTAGAACTAGCTGAAGGGAGTTAGAAAGACAACAGAGGCAAGCTCCATAGTGCCGGATGACATGCCAAGTGCCACAGACACGTGCCATGGTTTGGGGCACTGAGATTCTTCCCCTGCCAGATGGTGCAACCCCACAATGGGTCATCACAGAGATGGAAGGTCTCCTTATCCTTGGTAGGTCCCAAGGCTCAACTAGACCAAGCCACAGCTGACCTGATCTAGTGCTGACAACAGTCCCACTTTGGACTCTAGAGACCTGCAGAGGTCGCTCCAGCAAAAACTCCTATGATTTTGTGAACATTCACAGTTTGAGGACAATTGTTAGCAAGCGAAAAACAAAATGGCAATACTGCACAAGACTGTTAGTGGATTTTTACCAAATCCTTTCCATTAAGGATTATTTAAAAATTCTAGTGTACAGGGAGATGGTGCCAGTGATACCAAACAGAAATGAATGGGTGCAGTTCTCTGCCTTTTTCTGTGCACATCTCACTTGACACGTCACTAATGTAAACATCTAGAACTACAATAAATGCTTTTGCCTTCAAGTATTCTAATTATGTACATTTTTCTTATGCAACAAGAAGTCTCACACTAATTTCAACATTTTCTGCCAATATCCCACAAAGTATGACGCAACCATATCAGAGAACCACAGAAGCTGTGTTTTCATAAATGTGGGTTTTAAAAATGAAATGCCCCATTGACAACATTTCACCAAGCCACTGGAGTTTCCAGCTTTTCTAACTATTTCAAAATACAGGGGACTTTCAAGTCAAAGAAAGGCTCTACTGGAATTCTAATCATATAATAAAGATGTGAAGAATGACGCATAAAGGTTTTTAGACAAGTAGGCACATCAGTGTACTCTTAGACACTGTTGGTACAAATACCTCATGATGTGGATATCATCAGTTGCATGGGCACTTTTTTAATCATCTGAACCATGCTCCCATATGAACTTTCCCCTCTTTTTCTTACGACTGTAGTGGTTTAAATTCTACAAAAAAAGATCGAACATCTTGGACTCACTATAATTTCTGCAAAATATCAGAGAGGTACTGAGCACCCTGAAGGCACTAACTCCTAATCCTCTCCTCCAACACAGCTGGAGGGCCACTCAGCTTGTCATTAACCAATTTAATGTGTAGTCTTTATTCTATTACCCCAGCTGATCAATGAAGATACCTAATCAGGCCCTCAACGTGAGTGCATACAGAAGAGCAAGAGCCTGAGGCTACTTCACCCTGGTGGATGCGCTCCCTTTCATTTCCATTCTTTCTTGCCCTCTGAACCTCTCCTGGCTCTGCAGAGCTGCCCCTGACCTGCACAAAGGCAATGTGAACTCCAGGCAGTCCCTGAGCTGCAGATCATTTCCCTCTCTCCCTCTGATCACACAGAAGTCTTTTTACAAGCATACCAAAAGCGTGCACGGCCCTATAACAACTGCACATGCCATTATTGGGAGGGAAACGCAGACAAAGAGCACAGCAACGCATCGTTTGATGGGTCAGATTCAATATTGTAATTTCATACAAGCCAAAGCAGCTGCATCAAGGCTTTAACAGGACAAACAGAAAAAGCACTGCAAGTAGACAAAGGTAATTTGTAACAGGATCAGACAAAAGGTGTAATTGCCAAGGTACAGGGTTTATCTTCCTTCTTTTAATCCAGACCAGTCTTTTTCTTAGGCATCTATTTTTTATGAAAATTAAGTTACTGGAGGTGGCTTCTATAAGCAACAGGTTAAATTCTTAAATCAACTACTAAGATTTGGAGAGACACTGTAAGTCATAAAGCTGTCAGTTTCGGTCCATGTGAAGAGGTCCTAATCCACAGGATAACGGACAGTGATGGTTATTAACTTGCAGAGGAGAGATACGAGTGCTACAGGGAATTAAATGCTAATTATTTGAGAACATACAGGACATCAGGCTGATCTCCCTGACAGGGTCTGCAGCCGTACTCTCCTGTGTTTACAGACACACGTGTGCAAGATAATGAGACTGTACATACACACTTTTTACATGCATTTGTTACATCCTTTTAACAAGTCACATGCTGTGGCTAAAATCCTGGACTGCCACACCAAACCAACACTAACCAACCCTACACTGAAACACAAATATCCCGTCACAACATCGCAAGAGTTTACCCAGCTGGCTTAACACTTCTGTAGCATTTGTAGTATCACCTCTGTGTTTAGCCTGAAGCTAAAGACTTTTTTTCTGCTTGTGCAAATGTAGTTCTTTACACTTTCTTTTACTCTCCTAAAGCCAAAACTAACTGCTTTTGTCAAAATTTTACTCCAAAAAAACCTGCTGCATCTGTCCTTTTTCTCCAAATGACAGCATGTTTATGTCTCGTTTCGGTTTGGTACACGTTTCTCTATGTTGGACCTTGAGAAACTGAGCTTAAGAAGTTAGGAAACTTCTTGCCTAGATTGTATGCGGCACCTTGGTTGCCTGCTGGAGAGTTACAGCTTACAGATGGTAAGCAAATACCAAACAGATGGTTGAGCAAAATCAAAAAGAAACCCACAGTGCATTTCCCTGATATCAAGGAGATATCTTTCTGGAGATGATGGCTCCAGACTATCTGAGACAGCAAAACGGTTCCTTTTCAACCTCATTTCCAGTAGTCACCTGCCCAGTGATTACCTAACTAGGCCCCTGACCCTGGTGAAAAACCCAAGGGCCGAGCACTCAGGACTGTTCTTAGAAAGCAGGAGAGGTCACGCTGGTTTCCTGGAAAGGAGATTAAACAAGGGCTTCCCAGATGCCAATGAGTGACTTAACCCAGGAACCTCCACACTGGCCAAGGCTTCAGGGAAAGAACCACCAATGAGGAACAGCTTGGGAATGTCCACTTTTATAGTCTCAGAGGAGAGTATTGTTTAATACACAGGAAAATGGCCTGTGTACCTTCCTTGCACAGAGCAAGCTCTCAGTCTGAGCACAACTTAAGATTGTTTTCCTCATACTGGGTATTACCTCTCTTTGAGACAGCTGGACACTTCCAACCTTATTTTGGATAGTCATGAAACGAAGGAACAATAATAATTACATGCAATGCAATGCTTAGTGGAGCTTTGCTAATCAAACTCTGAGGGCAGTGACCCGTGGGATTTAACAGATAGCCCGTTTCTACCAATTTAAGTGGTGCACATGCTGTTTGAGTTCCTCACATGCCCCTCCTGCGTAGGTTTGCCTTCTCTTGATGAGAAGCATTTCCTAGTGCCAGAATTATTCACAGGTACATTTTAATGTTTGTGATCAAACACAAAGAGGATTCCCTGAACAGTCATATCCAGCATGAAAGATCTCTCAGCTTTGCCGAAGATATTCCAAATTCTGAATCCCTGACCCAAAGCCACACAGTTTCCATCAACTATGCTGGCAAAACTGGAACTTCTCCAACTACATGGTGAGGAGCAAGCCATACCAGGCATGGACCAAAATTATTTCATTCTCAGACCCATCTCTCCACTTTAACTATCAGAAACAAAAGTCCACCCTACTGGGACCTGGTCTAGAAGTATATTTTAAAATAATTAAGTGGTGAGAAGCTGCTATGGACACAGCTAGAACACATCTGTATAGGACTCTCTAAAAGACTGTTTAGCCATAGAGCATACACTTCTGCAACAGACCCATCCCGATACTGTGATAAAACACAGAGAAGAAACAAAGACTGCATTCTGGAGGAAAGGCGCTACTGCTTTCTAGGATTCATAGAAAGGAGGTTTAGGTGCCAAAGAGTCTCCTAACATGTCTTAGCCCTTTAAGAGAAGCAAGTGAACTTCTGCAGCTACTACTCTGTCTTTCCATTAGCCATCCCGGTAGATAGCCACAAGCAATCATGAGTCTTAGAAGTAGAAAACAAGTTTTATGTCCCACTCTCAAACAGTTTTAAAGCCAGTTACAAGTTTCAAAGCCAGTTCAAAGATAAAAACATACAGTTAATTTTATCACACTTCTTGTCCTAGGAGTGTGAGTGACTTAAAAATAAAACCTGGAAGCCGCAAGTGTTCTGTTTGGTCCAGTGGGAGGTGATGATAATCTGTACACGCTCATAATAGCACCTGGGCTCTTACTTCATAAAATAAGCTTTGTGTGCTGTCCAGCTAAAAATCTGGCAAAAGGATTAAATCAAACTGTAAGCAAATAACTTCATCTGACCAGAATTAACTCTAGAAGTGTGCCTGGGATTTTAAATAACACTCTCAACTGTAATAATGTAATAATTAACATTCACTACAAGGTCGGATTTCTATAGTGGACACAAACACTACTTAATGAAATCAAGAACATCTCAATTCTGCACACTTTACTTCTATAAAGACTCTGTCTAGGGCTTGGTCAGTTATAAAAACTGAAAATGAACAGAAAAGAATTGGTAGTCTGAAACTGTGAAGCCCAACTAAGAAAACGAGCATGGGTATTTCAAAGTGCTCTCTGCGTATACTATCGTTCAAGGCAAATGAAATATCGTGAACGTCATTTTTTCATGCAGAAGCTCATTCCTACCAAACACAAGTCAATGTTTTACTGGCTACTGCTGCTCCACAGTTGAAGGTATCATTTATGTCTTTATTCAGTTAGAGCTTGGTCAGCATCAATTCCATAATTAAATACTGCTACAGATCATAATCAAGAGCCCATCATTCCCTTCTGGGAACTGTTTAGAATAATCTAAGCCAAATTTACTTCAATGAATACCATGCTATTGCTAAAGAAAAGTGCATTATTATCTGGCATTATTAAAATATTATTAATGCATTATTAAACTTGTGTTATTTCCTGAAGGAAATGAACTGCTTCATAGCTGCATTTCCACTGCTTGCTCTAACTGAATGCACATTACTTGTTTGTGGATAAACTTGTGTTCCTGCTCACTTTGTTGTCAGCATTTGCCTGTTCTCTCTTCTTAATAAGTGAGATACTGCTGTCACTTCCTTTACTGAGACAATTCCCACTTTATAATCACATCTTTCTCCCACGCTTCCCAATTATACTTCTCTAGCCGATGTCCACACCAATTTCATAAGCAGTGGGTCTTTTACAGAGGCTTTCCAAACCCACCAATCTTCCTCTATTTCTTGCCCGCAACTCTTTGTCTGTCAAGCATGCAGCACATTTTAAATACATGTATATGGTTACTGGTCACGTCTGTCTGCAACCAGTTTGGGTTTTGGAGACATTTTTTGCAGTATGTTTTATTTTCACTGTAATTATCTACAGTGTATGTTGTCCTTCCAAATACTGGTTTAAAAATAACAAAGTATTAGTTAGGCCTGGGACATATATGGCTGCAAGAAGTTCAGTGACGGCATTAATATGATTCATGAAGTTCCAGCAACCATACAGAAGACAAACGAATCAAGACTATACACACAAAACTCAAGAGTATCTTTTGCTCCATGCCAGACATATTTGAGTGACTTTTCTGTCTCTGCTTATACATCTGTCCTCAACACCACATTCGTTCTCAATTTTATTTAGAGGACAGCGGGGTTCAAAGGGACCCAAGGAGATAAAAATCAGAGTGACTAAGACTTTGCTTCAGAAGTGTCTTGGAGAGCTATGAACAGAATAGACATTTCCAAAAGAAACAAAACCCCACTTGATGCGACAGGCATTACCTCCCTTCTCAGAAACGCCTTCTGCATTCTTGTTCCGGTCTCTCCTAACCGCTGTTTGCATCTGGCTGAGCCAAACAGCTGCTGCCCGGGAGAGGCTACGCTGCAGCTGGTACTTGCTGGCTGCCCCTCTCTGGCTTCCACCCACTACACATCCGAGGTGTCTCATTGCCTGGCTTCTTCTCCTCCTTCTTCGCTCAGCCTGCTTGCCTGGATGCTGCCCTTCTGAGGCACACACATAGCCCTCTGCTTCTTTACTCCTCAAAGTGTGGTCTCACACAGGAACAAAACTTCCAGGTGTTGCAGAGTAACAGCAGTGAGAAATAATGCAGCAATCACAGGCTTTGCTGCAAAATACTCTAAGGAATTTATGATAGAAATGCTTTTTAAAGAATTACTGGCCTTCAGGTGCAACCCTAAAAAAAACTTCTTTTGAGCTTCCTATTACTTAAATTTGGAGCTGTGTTGTTCTTGTATTTTGCTAATCTCAGAATTAAGGTAAGGCCATTTGTGCTCTACAGACCAACATACATTTTTAGACTTCATTTTAGATTATTAAAATTCTCTCTGGAGGTTTTTAAACTAAGCAAGAAAAGCTCCAAGATGCTACCAAAAGCAACATCTTCCCCAGCTGAGTATCTAGAAGACCACAGAGAACTCTTCTCCCCACCACCTCCAAGTCTGTTTGATAGTCAGCTCTCACTGCTCCCCACTGATCAGAATTATTCCACACCAGGAAAGATGACAGTTCAAGAAAAAACAACAAGAAAGTTTGCTTTGCTGTTTTCATAGGGACACCAGGAGCTTTGGGAAGAGAAAGTTATCTCTGACATGGAAAAAATCCACAGTTTAGCCAAGAGGGAATCTGTAAGAAAGAATGCAGCAGGACAGACTTCATTTTCACTATCGACACTTAGATGGAAGGACACAGGAAGGTTTCATAATGGATTTTCAAATTTGAAAGTCAAATGCAGCCATAACTTGACAGATGCTGTCTCACTGAGCTTCAGAGCGTGCTGAAGCACAATCACATACACTGTTTGCTTTCTCAAATTTTCCCAGGGAGGCAAAGGTTAGCCTCACAGAGGAGACAGGCTAAAGGGTGACCTCTGCTTTGAAAAGGACAGGCAATTTTATCATGGATACTATGCCCTTAGCCTCAGTTCTTTCTGCATATATTATTCTCAGCATCTGTATACAATATCAGACAAGATTTTAAAATTCTACAATCCTGGAATAAAGTCGTTTTTCCTCTCAATAGCAAAGGTCAGGTTCCCCAAGGAAAAAAGCGGAGTTTGTAAAATCTTTCTAAAATGTGCGTGTTAACTTGCAGCAGTTGCAAACCCACAGGACTCAAACATATAAATTAGCTACTGTGTCTTTAGGAGCAGCAGGGTTATGTGAGTCTAATCATTGCATTTTATCTGAATGGAAGACCAAATTATACATCCCAGCCCACGGAAACCCACAAACAAAGTCAACAGCAGAAAACTTCATGTTTAGCAAAAACCACCCATTGTCAAGTGTAACAAAATAGGAGAAAAGTATACTTTAGGCCTGAGTTTCTGTCTGTGAAATATTCTCTGAAGCTGACTTCTTATAATGCAGTTTTTCCTGCAGGATGCAGATGGCATCAAGAGAGCAGCGAGCTGGAACCTGCCTCACTCATGCTCTGTAGATAAATTCAAACGATTGCCAGAACTGCCTTGTGCAGCACAGCAAACTACTGCTACACAAGAACGTCAAAGCCAGGCTTTATAATCTTTAGCTGCCTCAAAGTAATATATCGTCCCAAATACAATTAACACAGCACAGGCTTATTACCAACAAAAACAAAACACAACTTAGATATTTTTATTCCTAGCACATTGAGCGTTCACACAAAGACCAAAAGTTCTGATTTAAATTTGGCTTAGTGACTTCAGTGAAAATTTGTTTGCAGAACTTGAGAAATCCTTAAATGTTCATTGCACATGTTAGCTTGTAGGACCAGAAATTCATATCCATAATAATACGTCTCCCCGAAGCTCTATGATTTAAGTGTCACAGCACTGAGGCAGAAATTTACAACGTGAATTGTAAGCATCACTCTCACTCTAACAAATAATAACCAGAATCACCTTTTAATATTTTTATTTTTTTTTTACTGCAATATATGGTAAGATAATGTATGTGCACTGCATTAAATGTAATTGGCAAACTTTGATATGAGGAGACATTTATGCAACAAATAGAGAAAGTGGTGAGAGGGAATGCTAGTGGCCTTCTAAATTTCCCAAGTGAATCAAACTTTAAATCATGCTTTTCTTGAGAATAGCAATTACATTCTCACCCTAAAAAAATGTCACTGTCCTTAATAAGCCTGCAGAGATGTCATCAAAGGGTCACTGACAGATTCTTTCAGGATGGGGACATCTACTGCTTAATCACTGCAAGTTGTGGGGACTCTGACCCTAACCACACAAGAGTGGTTCGTTCTGGAGCAGATTTACAGGCCAAAGGAAATTGGAATGGATTTGTTTTCTTCAATGATTTTACTTAATTACCTTTCAAATTAAGCTAGGTATTCCAGTAACTCTAGACACAATCTCAAGGTCTGAATACTCCATAGCAAAACAGATGTGAGCTCCAAGAGAGCTGCTTCACTGCCAGGCTTACAGGAGAGCTGCAGCGGCAGCCAGATGTCTACCTCCCTGCTGACAGAGCTCGTTATACCAACTAATTTGACTTCTGCAGCCACCCTGCACTGGGGTTTTAAAACAGATAAGGCAGACTGAGAATCACAAACATTAAAGGGCAGAAATCAAAAGTGTTGGCAGAGCAACAGACTCTCAATTCTGCTTCTCGGACCTGGGAAAAATGGAAGGAAGGTTCAAAGCCAGCTGGAGACTCCGGTGTGCTTCAGCAGCACTCAAACTTCCGTATCCTTTTCACATAAGCACAGCAACTCGTTCTCAGAACCCGCTGCACAGACCTCTCAGCTCTGAACATGCTCCCAAAACAGCCCAACTTAGACACAGCCTACAAAATGCAGCTTCTGAGTGCTGGGGCATTTGGGGACAGCAGAGGGCCCAGGTGTGAACATGTGCTACTGGGAACACATATCTCGTTACACTGCCAAGTGTCAGTTTCTGCAATGCTAAATGACCCATGAAAACAACAGCTTCCTAGAAGTTAAGAAGTAAGAAAAAAATAAAATTAACAAGTTAACACCTCAAGAAATAAATGGTGATGAGCCCTGCCTACAAGGGATGTTGGTGACCTGGCAGAGCCGGGAGACAACACTGCCCCAGTTCAAGAATTCTTTATTCACTGCCAGTTACTTACTTCTTCTTGTTTAAAAATGACATTACACATTCCCCTGGAAATAGTAAAAATAAAATAAAATAAATTTTCTCTAGACTCCTAGACTGAAAGGCCAGCTTCTTATATGGGCTCAGCTGATCCAAATACTACTTTATTTTCCTCTCTTCTCCTTTAAAAAAAAATAAATCAAACTCCAACTGTAAATATGCAGACATGCAAGACTTCCATGGTAAGAAAAGAAAATGAAGTTGAACAGATTGTGAAAAATTTGTTCTTAGCCGTACCAAGCATCACCAGAAGATGACACAGAACATTTGAGCTTTGCTCCCCTACCTTGCGCCCTCAGAAACCCTGGCTAAGTGCTACTATATGAACTTGGGGCGTAACTGCTGTACTGCAAGTGAGAACATGCAGAAAACACAAAAAATGTGTTACATTTTGGCCCACCCACCCAGGAGAGATGCTGGGTTATGCAAGACTGCACACAGAGCAGAAAGCATGTGGAAAGAGGATCCCAGAGACATCAGGTGGAAGGGATCTTTGGAGATCCATAGTCCTACCTTCCACTTGCAGCAGGACCATCATCAGTACCAGAACCATTCACTCCCTGGGATTCTTCACTGGAATTAATTCCAGTTCTTTTATATACGGCTGCTAACAGCTTATTAAGTGCTTGGGAGTGTCTGCGTGGCAAACAGCCAGAGAGGAGAACAAAACCTACCATCTCCAGGCCTTGCCTTCTAAATTGGTCAAGCGAACAAGCAACAGGAGCAAACTGTCCCATAACACTGAGGAGGAAATCAGTCCCCTCTCTCAGCTCCTAATCATCAGTGAAAATGGAATCGTGGTCCAAAGCAAATGAAGTCAGCAGTCCCCAGGAGAAGGTGAAAGGGCACCTCCCAGGCTGGGGCCCTGCTGATGGCACCCCTCGGGCTGTGCAGAAGTCCTTTATTCTGCAGTCACAAAAGAATTCAAACAAGTCATTTAAAAGTGCCTCAAGGCAGAGCTTGTCACTAGATCAGGTTTGCCCTGTTAAAATAATAAATGAGGTAATGTATAAAACTGCCCTCGATTTGAGGATGTTTCATTCATGAAACAGAAAAACCAACAGTTTACTACCAAATAAACTTCATAGATGGCTTAAAAAAGTCCCCACACCTCTCCTTGCAATAGAGCAGAGCCAAGCCGTCGGGATTCCGTGGCACAAGACACACTCTGTTTCCAAGGACAGCTCTGTAAATCGAAATGAGAGCTTACAACTTCCAGGTCATTAATCCGACAGCGTAAACAGAACCTATGTGCCAGTGCATGCGTTCAGGTGGACTACAGCAACGGCCACCAGTGAAGAACTAGACAAACACTGT
Organism: Tringa tobata; assembly: GCA_033628505.1. Classification (NCBI taxonomy): domain Eukaryota; kingdom Metazoa; phylum Chordata; class Aves; order Charadriiformes; family Scolopacidae; genus Tringa; species Tringa tobata. Next base: position 138,480 of record JAHREE010149151.1, on the reverse strand, counting down.
CCTCCTTTTTGTTCTGAGTTTCCAGAACAACTTTTATAATCAATTCTTCACTCCCTTCTACTCATCCTCAGGATATCTGGAGCCTGGTGCTGGCTATATTTGTGTTGCTAGCTGAAAGAACAGCAGAACATGCCAAGCATTTAATAACAAAATTCCAGCCTTGTGACACAACCCAGTAATCCCAAGACTGGAAACTAACCTCATATTTCTACTCAGCATAAAACCCTAATCCTAACAAGAACACCACTATTTTTATTTTGCCTGAACCTTTTCTAAAGGCGTGTTTCTCACAAATTAAGAAAGTTACAACAGAGCAGGCTGAACAGGGTTGTGTTACTTATGTACACAGAAACTGCTAAAACTAGTTATGCCTATCTGTGAGCTCTTACACAGAATTGGTTGTAGCAGGATGAGCTGTTGTAGTGGCAACTACTGGTACCCCCCACCTTGGGACCCCCCCTCAGGACACTCCTATGATGAGGAAACAAATGGAGAGTTGCAGCCTCCTAGCAAAACCATGGGCTGGGCATGAGCACGCATATAACAATTCTCATCCAATATCACGACTGCAAAACAGCAAGGCAGGAGGCTTAGGAAGCCACAAACCTAGGTTCAGACCAGGGACAAATGTGCATTATAGACACGACTAAGACTCATCAAGATGTCTGCAAAAGGGAGGGAATAAACTCTCCCAACCCCCCCCAGCTGATGTTTAAGCCACTGTTCGCCTTCATCATTTCCATCACCAGATCCCAGGCAGCTTCTCCACTACTACAGCTGTCCTGGCTTCAACACCACTCAGGCTTGCAGTACAGAAAGAGCCATCAAACACCTGGAATTCCATTTTAAAACAGCTTTTACTGTCATTACCTGCGCTGCAGATGTGAGGATGTACCTGACAAAGCTGTAGCACGACCCTGTGCTATATCCCAGCACAGCCAGCAGAACTGCTCATCTGTCTCCACTTACAAGTCACAAAACAGCAGAAAAATTGTGCCAGTGAGCACAGTCCTGTACAGCTGCAATACGCGACACACAAAACTGCAAATGCAAGTGTTTTAGGGGAAGATAGGAATAATATTATGTTAAGCTAGCAGAAATATTTTTTGTGCACAGGGTACATTTATTCCTACACCCAGAAGCACAAAAAGTTTATACACCTATTAAATAAATATCCACTTAACTACTCTGATTATTGGACTGCCACCATGATTAAGTATTTAACCACAGGGTTGATGCAATTTTTTGCTGTCTTGCCCTGGCACTACAACGTTTTATGCAAAGCTCTCTTTCCATTCCTAACTGTGATGGGCATATTTTGCAAAGACCATGATCTGGCCATATTGTTGTAAAGGATATACAGAAGCATCACTTATGAAGAAACAAATTTAGCTTCAACCTTGACTAGGTCACCTTTTGTATTACATCTAACACTCAGTGTTAGAAACAGTTTTATGGATACACATAAAAGGCCAGAATTGAACAACTACCACACTTACTCTGCGAAATGACACGACGTAGAATGTATCTTCCCTTCTGCGAATAGCTTCAAAAAAATCTTGGTAGCTCCTTGGAGAGGCATAATACACTTGCAGCTCATTCCCTGAGTTCCTGCTGAAATAAAGAGGAGGAGAAGGTAATTATTTTAGACAAGAAAGTTAATTTCAGTGACACAATGACTTTAAAGACCTGCTTTTCAAAAGAGCAGCAGCTTTTCATCCATTGAGAAAAGCATGAGGAACATTAAACACAGGTGAAGACAGCAAAACTCCTGGGTATTTTTTGAAAGTTCAAGGTACTTTAAAGGTCTTGCTGCGGGAAACTTTTCCAGGCTTCATTTTATCCATGCTTTTGAGGCTGGCAAAAAACCCGCTTGCTAGCTCAACAGGAAAAAAAAGTTTCAAGTCAACCTAAAGTGTCTGAAAAATTGCACTGATTTCTGAAAATAGATTTTGGTAAATTTTAGAATGAAATATCATTCTGAAATTAAAAAAAAAAATCAAAACATTTAATTCTTTTTTTTACTGCTAAAGATCCAAATCACTCAAACTGAAAGAAGTGCAAAGCTAAGCATAACTAGATCTTTTCATTTACTGTCAAGTGACAAGCACCACACCTTTTCTCTCACCCATTTTTTTTTTTCGTCTCTTTGGTCAACTCAAAGATTTGCTCTTGATTTTCAGGTTAGACAGTGGAGCAAAAATTAAGATATTCACATAATTATGGCTCATCTTTTCACAATTCTCATCTTACATATATTAGATATGTGGAAAAGACACTCCAAACTATTCTAAGCAAAAACACTGGCAAGTTATACCATCATGGTACTTATCCACTGTTTATCTTGGAAAGGTGAGAAATTCCTAGCACATATTGCTATCATGTATAATTCCCCAATCTCATTCAAAAATAACATATTTAATCAAATTGGAAAGCTGTACTTACATAAACCATTAGCTGGACTTTCAACCAGTCATTTTAATTCTTTCCCACTCTAATAGCATACTGTCTGTTTGCAGTATTTGAGGCAAAAACACTGATCAGGCTACCCCTCCCAAGCAGTCTTCTGCTGACCCAGATTTTAAACTATGGTGGCTAATTTAGATTATTTTGGTATGTTTCTAAAATATACATAACTATGCACCCAAAACAAGGCACACATCTATCATCAAGTGATTTTCTCGAGCAGCAGTAACAGTAGACCATTATTATCTCCTCTTCTACTGCTAATACAGTCCTGTTGCAATCGAAGGACCGCAGCTGCCAAGCCAGTTGCCCTTTAACAGGATTGGGGGTGTAAGTCCTGGGGGATCAAGAGCAGGCAGCTCTACCCTATATATCCTCTTTAGCAAAACTATGCAAGCGAGGTACCAGATCACAGCCTTCACACACAGGAAACAAAGACTGGAGCTAATTTGAGCTTGATTACTCATTCATAATAACATGTAGGCCCACCAAACCACCCCTGAGATTCAGCATTGAAGTTTTACTGTGATAAAAGGCATCACACCCACGCATTGCTCAGTAAAACACATCCTGAAAACTGAAACAGGTCCCACAGATCCGTTTGCTCGCCCACACTCCAGAAGACACAGCTAGACCTAAAAAACAGCCTGTTATAACTCTAAATTCAGCCATGGGAGAAAATTGTTCCAAAGCACTTGGAAACCACCGGGCCTTTACAAAGTTCTCCTGGTCCACAGAACAATTCTAACACTAGTCCCAGATTCCAAGTGATATCAGTAGATTACAGGTATTACATCGTACCTACCATTGAGCATCTAAGGGTAACCACAATGGACTGCTCCATGAAAGGAAGGGAGGAACTTGAGATCCGAAAGCAATAGTTGTTTTAGTAATACCATACCTTATTACAAGAAAGCATCACATTAAATTGTGTATCCAAAACAGTGGTGCTGAGTCTGGCCATTTTTACCTCTGGGAGGCAAATAAGTCTTTTTTGTTTTAAAAGTTCAAAGGGCACTCTGTTATGCATCACAGAGCTCTAGGATGTTGCACATATGTTTGTTTTGAGAAGGAATGAGGTTGTGGACACAGTGCCTTATGTACCATGAACCACAATTCTAATAGCACAAAATTTAGAAATAGGAAAATAATTGTAGAGTTCCAGTTTGATATCTAGAGCCCTGAAAACACACTTGCAGAAACCTTCATCAAAATTAGCTCTGAAGAAAGCTGAGAAGTTTTAATGGTTTTCTGGAAATCATCTTAATATCTCTCTTCTTCTTCCTCTGCTTTAACTTCACTGCAATACTTTTCATCATTCATCAATTTGCTTTTGAAATTGACAGCATTGCTATCACCAGTGTTACAAAGATAAATCTGGATCCTGTTAATGCCCTCCTGTTCATGGACTCAGGTCGCCAACAAGGATGTTCTAGAAGGTAAAGGTCACTCAATTTCCAGTCACAGCACTGGTATGAAACGCCTTGACTGAATGCTCCACAGGGGTAGCATAATGACAAATGATAAAACTGAATAAACAGCACCTTTCTTGTGTGCACAATCGATGAGGCACAAGCACTAGAGAGAGGAGCTGGGGGACTGGCAGGCAGCTGAATGCAAGACTGCAGTGCATCAGAAGGGCAATGGCACAGGGGGCTGCGCTGCAGCCAGGGCCTGGAGCACACGATGTAGAAGGTGGGACAGGAGATAGAGGGAACTGGGCTTGTTCAGCCTGGAGAAGAGAAGGCTAAGGAGGCTCTAAGAGCAATCCTCAGCTTCCTAATGGAGATCACAATCCAGATGGAGACAGTCTTTCTTAACAGAGACACAGTAAACTTGAAGTTAAACCTCCTTTGAGTAGGAGGTTGGACTAGAGATCTCCAGAGATCCTTTACAACCTAAACTACTTTGTGATTCTATGATTTCATGGAGCATCTAATAGCTGATGGCTCTGGGAGGAACTGGAAGTCTGTTCTATGTTCTTAGCAGTTCCAGGACAGTCACAGCATGCAGCTGCCATGACTCACTGGTCCTGTTCATTTAAACATCATTCATCTGAAAAAAAAATATCTCAATTCCTTCTGAGCACAGCAGATTATTCCATGCAGAGCTGCATGTTGTTGCAGACTGTTTTTAATAACCCAACTTATTTTTTTAAGAGTAATGCAAGCATGTTTATTAAAATCCCTTGTGCCATGAAGCTGCTTCATCCAATCTTCGCTTAAAACAGATATCCTTCATCAGCCTGTAAAACTAAAAAACCTTTTCCTTTTTTTTCTTGTAAGTTAAGACATATCAAAATCGGGCAGCCTGGTTTCCATAACATTTGCCCGCAGCTTGCTATTTTCTCCCAGGCTGATCCTGCTCTCAAAGCAGCAATGCAAACAGAAGGGCCACAGCTGTCTTACTTTCAATGGCAACATTTCAGGTGTTCTTGTCAACAAGTTCCCTTTATAATCCATTTTGCTCTTTGGCACTTCAAAGCAGAGAACCTTTTAAACAGTCTCACAGAGAAGTCAGAAGAGAGAAGTTTTGTTTCCTTAAGGTTTTCTCTCCAGTTCTTCCTGTCACCAAGGAAGAGGTACAGGATGCATATTGGGGGGGGGCAGGCAGGGGGCATCAGAAAACTCCAGATTAGTGTGTTCCAATAATCACCAGGGAAAATCAGGAGATGGAGACAAACCATGCAAATAGGATGTAATGATGCTTTAATTTTGTCATAATAATTTGGTGCTAGCTATAATGGCGCTACTCTTGAAGACAGTGAAAGAAACCTTTCTCTTACCAGACTCAAGTCCCTTTGAAACCTTTTTATAAACTATTGATGTTACCACAGACAGTCCCAAGACAATTCCCCCTTTTATTTTTCCCCTAAAGATTCCAATCTGTTTAGGAAGAGACTCTGCAGGGTGAAATAAAGATTATCTTAAGAGTCATTGGTAGAAAGTCCCCAGAAGAGCAGAGCTGTGATACAGGGATCCCTTTAAGAGTAGTTTAAATCATTAGAAGTAGTTATTTGCTAAGGGGCAGAAATTAGGCCAATAAATGTAGCTAACCTGTCTTAAGAATCCCAACAAGCTGAAAATTGGCATTTTTTACCATCTTTTGGTGAAAATAATTAGGTTATTAAGTAGAAAGCAATGATAAAGGGGTTGTTCTGCCTTACCTGAGGCTTGTGTCTGTGTAAGGCATGGCCATTAGCTGGGAATCTGCCTTCTCACTGAGGGAGCTCTGAAAAAGGGGGGAAACGAAAAGATGACACAAAGTGAAAACAATAAGCATTTTCTTGGTTTGACACTACATAAAGCATGATGCACATCTGTAGCAGAGAGTAAATATATAATGGGGTGCAGAGGTTAATCAGTGCCCTGCACAATAAATGTGCATTTTTCCACCGGTGAAACATGGATAACTGAAACGGCCAGCAAACAAGCTGGAACCACACATAAAAAGCAAGTGTTTTAATACAGCCAAATTTGAAGTCACAAATCCAGAGACAAAGAAGGGAGGTTGGCACCACACACAACACTTGGACATACTGTGTCATCCAACTGCAAAATTTGCTATCACTCATGTCAAATTTGCAGAATTCTTCTGAGGTTATATCCACTGTGTACCTCTGCCAAAATACACTACTCATAACACACTGCTGATGTCTAAAACACTAGAAGCACCCCAACTTGCCCTACTTAAATGTTCTATCATTCTCCTTTAGACACCAGTGAGAAGAATCTGAAGTTTAATACTCAATACTTTTTCTCTAGAAAAGTGCGGTATTTCTGACATTGTTAAGTTCAATTCCTTTTAAAGTTGTTACTAGCTCTTAATGAAATAAAACACTTTGAAAATGCATGGTCTTAATTTTATCCTCGCTATTGCTATGCCATGTAGATGAAAGGGATTTTTAAAAATCGGACATATGAGCCCAAATCTCATAATTCCGTAGTCTTACCAAACATGCAACCTTCTAGCAAAAATCTGAAAAAATGAAATAAAAGCATTCAGCTGTGCCCCTTAGCAGTGAACGAGATGAATGTGCTGTAGGTTATATATTCCTACATTAACCAACTGCTTATCCTTATCCTTCCATAGCCTTACAGAGAAGCCATGAAAAGGTTAACCATTGATTTAATTTTAGAAAACACTGAACATATTTTGATGAGTGCTAAAACTTCTAGCCTGAATCCAAGAGCAAGAATGGAAGAACTCTAACAACATAATAATCAACCAAACCCAGTAATTTAAAATGGGAAGTGTTGGGTATCCTAATTACAGGCACCATTGCTCGTTTTTTTCTATAATGACAAGCACAGACAAGTAAAAAAGAATATTTTGTTATGTTGTCTGAAATTATCTTGTCATGCGATTGATTCACGAGTATAAACCTGCCTACCTGCATAACCCGCGCTTTTTGCTGTTGGTTATTTGACAACCTTCTGGATCTTGTTCGTTCCACTTCATGTCTATGAACCCATCCTCGAAGTTCATGATTCAGCCTAGAAAAACCCACAGCATTAACAATGTTTAAAAGAATAGTTGCAGATTTTTTTTATTTTAGAAAACAGTTTAACTAGCCACTAGAAAGACATTGCAGATTACTACTCCTTTACCTTATGATAACTTATCTTTAATGCCAGAGTAAGAACATATAATTGCAAGATAAAATTTATGAGGGAATCTGTAAGGAAATATCTACAAAGTATTTGGATCATGGATGTTTCAACAAAAAACAAATACAGTACTTTCTTTTGCCCAATGAGCAGTAATTCTGAAATTACTGGAAGGAATACTGAAATTTAGAATCAAAAGTTGATCAGTTCAAGACAAAATATTGGTTAAGAAGGCTAAAATACAGCAAATAAATTTGAGAGAAAGAACAGACAAATTAGAATGGAGATAAGGTTAGTGATGCACTCATATCTTTGGAAAAAGTGGAGCTCGGTGTTTTCTAACAGTGAGTAAAGCACATCTGCAATGTCAGGTTCAGTCTTGTATCAGAAGCTGAAGAGTAGGAGACCATCCTTTATGTATTTCTGATGGAACAGGCTTTTGGCTGGAATTGATTTCCATATTATGAACATTTCTACATATGAAGTGATTTCTCTGTCAGGTCGTGAAAAACCTCCAGGCAATCTGAAAATTGTTATTCGGTTATTGCTAAATGACCAGTGTGGAAACTGCGTGAAAATCATTACTAAAAATATCAAAAGATTACAAGTATCCAAGTCAATCTCCTGTCTCTATTGTAGTAGACACCGGACAGCGCAGACACTTACAGAGGCACTGGGCACATACTGCATGAACACAACGAATGGATAACAACATCATTCACAGCTGTCTGCCCAGTAACACTCACCCAACACACAATTTATATCTAAACTCCTAATAAAAGCTTAAATGCTCAGAAAAAGGTTGTTTGCTCACCTCAGCGACTCTGTTCGGTTGATCAGGGGCTGACAAGGGGGTGGTGGTGGTGAAATATATAACAGTGGTTCTTCTGAGACTATCATCAGTGCTTTATTATCAGATACAGAACGATCATACCTGAGAAAAAAAAAAAAAGGAAAAGACATGAAGAAATCCCAATCGCTTTAAATAGTTTTTCATGAACCTCTTATTCCAGAGAATAAGCACTATCATTAGCAAAGCCAGAGAGGTTACTGCTGCTCCCATGGGACTTCTGAAATAGGTGAATAACAATTTCTATCAAACATCCAATGGTCCCAGTCAATTCCCCAAAAGGATCTGATAGCACTCAACACAGGGAAGACAGATGAGCATTAGCAGATGTTGGATTCCTTCCCAAACAGGCCAGATATTGAAAGATAACGTAGTCTGTAAAATATTCTTCATAATATGCAAACTATGAGATCTCTGCAGAGACAACTTTCTCTTTCATTCCAGAGCCGTGCAAGATTTGCTGCAGAAATACTATATTTATTAGCCACTAAGACCATGCAGATGTAAAGTCCATGAGCTATATGACAATGGTGCAGCCACAAACTATACACTACAACTGAATGAGGAGGATTTACATCTCCATCAGTGTCCAGAAGCTAGCTTGGCTCTGATAAAAAGTGAAAAAGAGCATGTATTTCAATACAAAAATCCACAGCACTGTCAGCAACAAAGCAAGGATGGGTTGCTGGTCCTTTCTCCTGGTTATCTGTACCTCCTGAGGGGTTAACTACTTATCATCAAATACCTATTATAAGTTCTGCTCTTGATAGGGCATCAATAACAGCCTTACTCCTCTTGGTTTTGGCAGAGACTGGTAGCTCCTAAACCTCAACTTCTTTCGGAAAAATCAGGCATAAGAGCTTATGAACAACTTGTTTACGTTCCCCTCCCTTTCCCAGCTTTCGGTTTTCTCTCCATCTTCTTGTCTGCTTCTCCCGCTTACTGCATCTAGAACTGATAAAGGAGAATATGCAGCAAAGAGCTCACAGCTTACTAAAAAACAGGGTGAAAGAGTGAGGGAAAAGGAGGAGGTACAGGCGCTAGCATGTCCTCCTAAGAGGACTGCTCTACTACTACGTCTCTTAAGTCATGGTCTGAAATGTGCCACAGAGGACACAAAACCCTCACCATGGCTACAGCCTTAAAACGCTCTTGATTTATTGCGTTCTTTCTGCATGGCAAAATACATTAGGGCTTTCTGCACATCTGTGCCTGGCTTTGTTCAACCAGCCAAAACTCTCTACTGGAAAGGGACAATCTGATAGGATAAATCTTCTAAGGGGAAAACATGAGCTGGATTAGCCAGACTTCAATCTGGAGACAATTATATGTTCACTTATGCACTGAATGCGAGAGATCTAGGAAGCTTGAAAGAAACTATATAATTAAATAATAGGTAAGGATAAGGACAGACTCAGAAATTTCTAAAAAAGTACGGTGCTAAGTTCAGAGTGTGTTCTTAATTGTGAACTTCCCCAGTCTTCTCTTGAGCAACTAAAAAAATAAATACTCCAGCCTGAAAAGTAAGAAGAGATAGATAATATGACAAATACCATAACTATGCAAGCTAAAATAAAGATCGGGGAAAAAAAGCAGACAGACAAAGAACAGAAGAAGGTCATGAAAATCTCCATGACATACACTTGTTTATAAAATCTTTTCCACCACACTGTCCCTAACACCATACAGCATAGCCACACATACACTTCTGAAGCTCTATGTATTGGGCAATCTCAGAGATAAAAGATCATATTCATTGGAAAAGCAACCTGGTAAACTTTATTAAATAATAAAAGAAATCACCTTTCAAAACACTGCGTCTGTAAACTCAGTTGCTCTGTAAGATCAGCAATAACACTGCCCAAAAAGGTTAGCAAATGGAAAGGCAGTGAGATCTAAAAAGCACCATTGCCCTCTGCCACTTAAAATATGTTAAAGATTTTCATTGCACCTATTTTCGGGAATGATGTCCCCAGGTATTTTCTGAGCTGTGCTGGACTCCTGGCTGGCTGAGAACTCCAGAAGATTTCTGGTCCGGTGGCTGGAACTCGCAGTGGAATCAGCTCCATTGGGATCCTTTTCGAATACACTGCAAAATATAATAACCACAGCAAAATATATCGCAAATATAAAGCGTCTGCAAGATACTTTACTGTAGCGTGTTAAATACTCAGGTGGATCAGTTTGTGGCTGCTGCTGTATTACGTGGATAAGGTTCATGTCATATCTAACATAAAAACATGATGTCTTCGGTCATTATATTCCTGTCATTCAAAGCATTAGTAGGCAGAAAAGCAATTCTGTTTTTTTCTTCAGTTTTAAATGTTCAAAGGATTTTGATGCTCTGGTTTTCATGTTCCCCCATAAGCTTCAACTGATGGAACTGAGATCAATCTGTTTCTAACCTAGATCTGCAGGCATAAGAAAATTACCTACATTCAAATCAAAGTATCCCTGAACTTTAACTCAAAGCACAATTGATGTAGTTTATATGAATACAGTATGTATGGAAAATACGGCTACCAAATTCCGTGCAGCTGCAAGCTTGGAATATTATGCCAGATATCTAACAAAACTGTACACAAACACATACATGTTCAATTCTACTTGAATTTAGAAACATTGGGAGGGCTGACAACCCCATCTGCATAGCAGCAGCTGGCTGTGGTCCCAGATACCCTGTCATCCTGGTTTGCGCTTGCACTGATTGAAGGACCTTCCCCTGGCTGAGCCAGCCAGCCATGAAGCACAGGAATGCCTGCACTGCTCTCCACACAGAGCAAGGCTGCAGCATTTCACACGTGAGCTGGAAAAACCAACCACACAACTGCTGTATGAGATCAACTGCATCCTGGTTCAGAAGGGTGACTTACAAGTGAGAAATCTTGAAAGCACAAAAAGCAATACTTCAGGCCATCCTCTCCAGAGGCTAGCTTTACTCTTTTGTAAATGTGGTTGCTTCCTGAAATATGTATGCTTACAAAACCAAGTTCTAACCTTCTTAGCTGAAAACAGCAGAGCATCACCAGCAGCAACACAGTGAAAATACAAAAATACAACAAGACCCCAGCATGTCAAAGAGATCTTGGCCATGCGTGTTGATCACTATCTACAGAGTACATTTGAATTCATTCTGCACCTCTCCTGTGTAGTATAGCATGAACTCTGCAGGGGAAGATCTCATTTTCCTATTTGTTACATGGTACCACTTTGCAATACACAACCAATACAAATGTTAATAACAGAGAAAGGCAAGAACTAGCAAGGAGGGCAGACTAAATACTCCACAACTAAGCAGAAGGCACACAGACACAGTTGCCTAGCAATCCCCTCTCTTTTGCCAACACACTTGCACTCCTGTTAGCAGTAACCCAGGTCTCCCCGTGAGTAATTGTATCACGTTCTGCAGAACCACCAGAGCCAGGGCAATCCCAGATCCAGGCTGACGTCGCTTGGACTGCCTCCTCTCCTTCAGGTTTCCAGGCAGCAGCACAGAATCAGGGCAGCAGAAATGCTACAGACTCTGTTTTCACTAGTGACAGCGAGCAGAAAAGTACTTAGAGGCAGTTTCCTTACTGTATATGTACACTAGTATCCAAATGTCTCATTGCTTCTGCTGCATAGCATGGAAAGCTGGATGGTTTATTCACAGCCTCAGAGATCAGGCAACACTAGGCTATCCAATTTTACAGAAACAATCTCCACTATCTACTATATTTTATGAGATCATGTTTCTTCTCTTCCAACGAAAGTATCAGCACAGCTGGCAGTGTATCAAGCCCAGAACCAGAGCTCAAAACTAAGGCTGATGCTTAAAGGGATGCCACATGTTCTTGCTGGAAGTCACATAACTGTGAAACGTCCCTGCTCTACCTAAGTTGGACTCATGACAGGTAAAAGTATATGGAAGATTATTCACAAAACCAAGAATAACCATCAGAAGATCTGAAAGTGCTAACTCTCCTGCAAACCATTTCTCCACAGCCTGAAGTGTATCAGCTGCCCAGTGTGTTGATGAACTTACTGGGTCTTGCATTTTATCCTATCCTACTTCTCTCCTTTCCTGTTCAAGATGATATATTCAACGAGAGAAACTTTCAGTGTAATTATTGAGTTAAAGCTGACAAAAACCTCATCAGTAGAACTGTAACAAATCTGCATTTTTCCATGATGGTTCTTCCTTCCTATTTGCCTCGTTCTGCAAAGGTGATTCTTGTTATTTCAGGTTCCAGCTTGGCGAGGTGACAAGTTCGAGGCGAAGTGCCACAAGCAACATGTTGCTACTCCAGTTCACCCTGAACTCTGAACGAAAATAGAGAAATCCAAACCAAGTCCATCAAGGATAGAGATAAGCATCGCTCTGCAATCACAGCTAATCTTCAGTTTTTGTAATTTAGTTGTTTTAGCTGTGCAGCCACTCAAAACCACACACACCTCATTTTATTATATCAGCCTTAATAGAGAGGAAGTGTTTATTTTTACTCTTATCATGCTTAAAACACCTTAATCTTTTCATCAAAATTAAAATTTCACTTTTGGCAGCAGCTAAATATGGGATGTTTCAACCTGGAAGAAGGTATCTTCAGCAGCAAAAGACAAAGAATGAGGCAGAGAATGTGTTGCCATTCTTACGTATAAATCACGGCTCCCACTTCTGTGAACATGGGCACCAACTTAAGGATAAAACATGGTATTATTTATGGTATTTATTCCAATGCCTTTTCCTTTATCAGGATTGTTATTTTCCACAAAATGCTTCTTTTGAAGTGAGGCTAGCAGCAATTTCTGCCTTAAACTACATGGGCTACTTTTGCCTCCCCTTTCCCATTCATTTTTTAGGACCCTGAAGACGATCGAAAGATTCCCTCTCAAAGTCTCAAACATGTCTTAAAAAAACCCCAAACAACTCCCCTTCCTTCTTTCTTTGGTTTGTGACAACAACCCAAAACCAAAAGGACTTTCATTTTGGATGAGAAAAAAACTTGAAATACTGCCCTGCTTCCACCTTCTAGTTACTTGGGGAGTTTTGTTAGTTTTTCCCCACTCTGAACAGAAAACGTTGTTGTTCTGTTGTACTATTTCTTCCTCTTCCTTTCTCCCACAAGAGGTCACTTGTGGAGTTTGTCTGTAAATAGGGCTCCATCTTCAGGTAATAGATAGGACAGGAAGAGGACATGTAGGTAATGTTCTATATATCCTCTGATTTCTCAAAGACCTTCCCTTGCCACGTGGGTACATAAGGGTATGACATATCAGAAATAATCCTCCTTTGATATCTAAAATTGGCACAGGGGAAAAAAAATGACTTAGGACCAAGGAATCCCTTTAGCAGCTAGGAAAAGGACAGACGTCTCCTGCAGAGCTACACCTGGAAACATCTGCCCACCTGAAGCATACTGAGTTTTACAAGTGCTAGGCAGAACAGCAACCTGGACCAACCTGGACCTTCCAGCTGGACCTGGAATGGTCTACAGAGTAGATCCCAACACCATGACACTGAAGATGAAGTTAACATTGAGCATTTTAAAACATCAGGTGGACAAGGCTAGAAACAGTGAAAAAGAAAGGTAGATGATCTCATTCAGAGGGAAAAAAGCTTCCAAAAACCAGTATTTTCAGCTCAGATATCAATAGCTGCTTTTAAAAATGTTTTATATGCCAGATGGTAAAAGCATGGATGCTTTTTTCATTCTGTTTGGCTACAAGATGAGAATTTGGAAAAGAAAGAGCAGTTTGGCATATCTCCCCTGAGCAAGTCCTACTATTTGCAGGAATAGAGTTACTGCTCCACATTTAAAGTCAAGAAAGACCGAAGCTCAGAAATGGCTTTAATGGACAAGTCGACCAGTTAGAAGTTGGAAGCTGGAACCTCTTCTGTTTGGCCACACTTACACACCTGGGGTGCCTACCAAGGCTTTGTAGCCTCCATTAGGACATCCCAGATACCATGAGCATTACAGGGTTTTCACACAGCCACAAACACCCTGTCCAAGCTGGCTGAGCTATCGGCTTGTTTAAGATGCAAAAATAGATCCAAGGGAAAAAAGAAAGAACCACTAAATACTTCATGCAGATGTTTGTTCTGAAGTGTAGATAAATTTGACTATAGGAGGGAAAGAAAAGCAACACTCCTGTCATGGTTCTTCCAGGCATTCAATGGCACCTGATATTTTAGCTGTATTTTTACTTCTTTGGTTTGAATGTCAGTTTGATAAATGTGAAAGCCAGTCTTGCCAGGAGCCCAAACTAAGTTTCATTTGTACTTCTGGCCGAAAAAACCCTGTGCACTTCAAGTTTTGAATACTGACATTTAAGTTGTACAGTAATTTTTAGACAAAAGCCAATAATGATATCATAACAAAGAGTTTTCTGGGGACAGAACCATCTCTGAATATAAGCTGGGATGTTTCCAACAGGCTAAAGTTGACATTGCAAGGAGACACCAACCGAGGACCTTGTCCTCTTCCTAACTGATTCCAGACAAGGCTGCCACAGTGCCAAATGCTCTCTGGAAAGTATTTCTCTTTTCTTATTCCTGATGAGGGCACCATCTGCCGACAGCAAGGCACTACACCTTCTTCCACCAGGCTGCTCCAGAGCTACCCTCTGTGAGCGCTGGGCTGGTAAGAGGAACCTGGCCTCTTTCCTCTGCTGGGGAGGACAAGGAAGGCAACCCAAACTGGACGGATGATCTCTGTGTTTTTCTTATGTTTTGCTTTCTTTAAAAAGCAATTTATTTTTAATAAAGCTGTTAGAAAAGCTGTTAGCAAGTATCGACACCCAGAGCATTTATTTTTGCTTAGAAAACTATATACAGTTATTTGGAAGCGGGCTGACCTTTATTGCCAAAGCTTGGGCAGGCCTGACGAAAGCAGTCTCCACTGCAATGCTCATTCAGGGTAAAAGCTTTCTGTATTTCACTCTCAGCCCGGCAGCTGAAGGCATGGAGAAGAGGGTAAGCTTTGGCATTCTGTGCAGGCTCGGCAACTGCACCAGCAGGACAAGGCAAGTGAGCCCAGCCAGGCCAAAGCACAGCTCTGCCAGATGAACATGTGGCTGTGAACAGTGAAGGAAGGAGGAAGGAATCACTTCCTGCTCCTGAAGCTGTAGTTTGTAAGCAAATCAAAGGTATTCATTTTTATTCAAGCACCAACCCATCAAGAGAAGTTCTGAAAAGTTTGGGACCTGAACCCAAGTACAAATGATTCTGCCTGTCCTTTTCCTCTCAATTTCTCTCTCTCTTCAGGAGAAACTACAACACAAGACCAAAGGTGTGCTAGAGAAGCAGTTTTCTAGCTTTGGGCCTTCTCCAAGACAAATGTACACTGAACTCAGCATTGAAACGTATTCTGTCAGTGTCATAAACATTAAAATAAGTTTCCTGTATTAGAAGTGTTAAGAGCCACAAATGCCTTCTGGAGCTTCTGATGGTTTTGCTAAAATACTCAGAGGGCTCTGTATTTCCTTGGCAGCCAGAAGGAGCTGCCTAACATGGCACTGTCGTGTGCCTCTTGCACTCACCTAATAGCTTTCACATTTCACCAGTTCCTCCATACTAGGGCATAAGTAATTAATAGCCCTTTGACTGCCATCATTTGTATGTATGTTTGTTAGCATACTTCAGGTATACATCGCATTTAAATCTATTACCCTCCTAAAGATATATGGAAGGCTATTGAAGCTTGCAGAAAGAAGAGAAATAATCCTTCTCTATCCTTCACCGAGTGCAAAAAAGACCAGGATTGGATGAACTGGGAGTAAGAAACTCACCCTGCTGTACAGATCACACTTTGTGGTTCCCCGTTCTCAGAACATCTTTTAGAGAGGCTTCAAGCAGCCAGTGGAAGTTCAGACAACACTATCCAGCCCGCAGCTGAAGGAAATCGTGGTTCCACAGGTACAATGTTTAATGCTTGCAGTTCAGCACAACTCCCAGATCAGGCTCAGCTGGAAGGTGGCAACAGCCAGGCAAGGAGCCCAGCTGGGGAGGTCCTCCTCTGTTATACTGCAAGCCATCAGTGGTTTTAACTAACCTGCCTGACTTCAGACTGGAATGGAGCGAGGAAGGCGCACACACACCATCAGGAAGAATTGTTAAGGCAACAGGAAAAAAAATAAATACTGTGTTGCAGTTGCTAGTCATTGCCCTTCATTCTAGGTAGGTGCCAGACACATGGTTTTAGTCTGCTTAGCACATATTACTCAAGAGGAAACCTGGCGTGTTTTCAAACATGCCATGACACTGCTTGATCTCATGATTGAGTTCACCTGCTGCTGAGGGCAGCACAGTGGTGAGATCCAGACCATACTGAGACCTTGGCCCAGAACTGGCTGCTGTGGGTGGGATCTGCACTGACAAACCTGAGCATACAACATACAGCTCAAACATCTCTGCAGCAACACAACACCTGCTGCATGTGATGCCATGGTAATGGAATTAGCCCCTTAGCACACACAGCTAATGGTCCCTTTAAGGAAACTACAAAATTATTTCTCTAACTTTCCAGCATCCCACTACCCAGGTATCCCTAGGCTCCTGCTTGCCTTAAAACAAGTCTGTTTCTTTAATCAAAGAGTCCAGCATTAAGGCTCAAACAATAGTAAACTTACACAAAAACAATCCTGAATGCACCAAACCTCAGAATAATCCTGTTCTCCCACACACCAACTCAAGATTGCTCAGCTTGAGTAAGGTCTCTAAACCATACTGACACCAATACAGGTGTGGCTCAACAGATGCTGCTTTCAGCAGCCCAAATCATGCGTGCTCCAAAATCTCAGCAAGCTACATTAGCACTGACTAGCAGCCTGCAGACTAGGTGGGATACTAATCTGGGTGCTAGTGAAAGACTTGGATTCTGCTTACTTCATCCTTAGAAGCAACAGATCATGGTAGCATGCAGCTGAACAAACCTTGGGTGATTTCATAATTTTTAGTAAAAGATGATTAATCTTACCACTTCTTGTTTTTTTCCTAATGTTTGTGCTACCAATCTATGAAACGAGACACACTCCTAAGTCTTTCAGGAGTCAAAAATCACTGCTTCTTCACTTGTTTCAATCTACCACACGAGCACGGTTCTCAGCTACCCAGGCTGGTGCTTTTCTTTGCAGATTGCTCAATGGATCTAAATTTTTAATAGGCTATTCAGTTTCCAGTACAGTCCTGGAAAGGAGAGGAAAGCCCATCAGGGCACTCTAGAGAGGAGCTGCAATGAAGTCTCTACAAAAGAGCAGCAATTCTAGCACAGCTGCGTAGGTCAACAGGACACAAGAGATTTTGAAGCAGCAGCTTTACTTAGCTCCATCAGTCACCACCTCAGTCATCCTCCACCACAAATACAGCTTAAGAATTTTTGGTTACATCATCAAGTCTGTTTTCCAGTTTGAAAGAGGTTCCAGCCATACAGAGGTGGCCAACTTGTAAGAAAAAACAAAATTAATAAAATAATAAGAAAATAGTCACACCACCTTCTCAAACTCCCTGTTCCAATTTCTTTGCAGATCTGCCTTTCCTCTCTCCAATCTCATATTTTCCTTTGTTTTCTGTCCACTAAATATCTGAAATGGTATTTAGGACACATTCTGGCTGGCTCACATCTTCATAAATGCTCTGTTGTTAGACGATGACCACCATGTAAGCTTGAGCAGACTGATCAGGGGAAAAAAATAATTTTTCATAGCCAAGAAAATAATATTAGGGCCACCAGCAAGTACCTGGCTTACATCTTTGCTGCTCTTGCTCCAAGAAGCAGAGATGCAGAAAGTTTATGTTTTGCATCTTCTGTGATCGTTCTGCCTTCCCTACTTTTTATACATTAATTGAATCAGTTTTCTGCAAATATTTTACTAACACATGCAGGATTTAGATTAAAAAAAAACCAACCAAAACAAACACACAAGACGATTTGTATTCAAATGGCAACAAGGAAGAAAAACAAAAGAAACATATTCCCAAAATAAATACATGGATTGTTTAGACTAGAACATGTGCTTGCTTTCCATTTGTTTCAGCATTGTTTGTGCTTAACATGTTTTCAGATCTGGTTACTACCTAGGCACAGTCTAACACAAATGTGGAAGTTAAACAAGAGAAAGGAAAAAAGAAGCATCTAGGAACTGTAGCAGTTTGAAAAATTAAGTGGTAAAAAACATAAGCACGGCTAATTAGATGTTTCTTAATGCCAGAAGTCAGCAATGTTTCAGGGGTGCCATGCCAGCTGAGAACACAACCGTGCTGATTGACACCAGCTCTCACAGGAGGCAAGTGTGAAGGCAGGAGACGCTGCCTCCCAGAGATACCTGCCTCCAGCTGCCGTGTTCCAGCTCCCAACCCTGCTGCATGCCAAGGTTTGTGTGCTCACTGCCTTTTGTGCAAACACCATGGGTTGCCAATTCCTGTCTTGCACCTCATGGTACGTAAGACTGGGGCAAGGGGGTGACCTCTCCAAGGAATTGAATCAAAACGTACCCTTTTCCCTTCATACACCTCACCAATCATACTTAAATAATAATAAAAGGAAGTTTTTATAGATGTTAAATCCAAATCCAAATAATTCACAAAGATTAGAGAATAGTTCATTGACACTCAGATGGGAAATTCCTGGGCAGCTTTTCTTCTAATATAAAGCAAATAGATAAAATAGCAACTTACATTAATAGAATCTGTAAACTGTATACAATCCGCTTTCACGACCAGAAAGTATTCGTTTCACATTTATATTCAATTTATATTTAATTCGATTTACATTTTCTCAGAGATAACATGGTGCCATGTCCAAGACTGACGGATGTTATGAAAAGCATGCTGGCAATTAAGCAGACTGGACTAGGCTCTCCCTCCAATATTTTCAAACAGGTTTCTTGGGTTGATACTCCAGCTTCTCTACCAGACTTTCAGCCCTGCTCCCATATTTCCAAGGTCAATGTTACAGATTACCCGTACACATAGTACGTTTGTCAGCATGAAAAAATGTGTGAGTGAATAATTTTATCTGCTAAACTTGTTTGCCAAGGGCTGCCACATCCTGGACTGCTTCCCATAATCTTAAAATAACAGAACAGCACAGCCTCAGAGTCCTCCACGAAACATCACAAATATCTCACCACTTACATACACAGTCAAAAAGACTTAAGACCAATAAACAAAATTATGTGTGAACCAGTGCTAGTACAACACACATCCATTAGAGCAGAAGAACACAGAACTAAGTACACAGCCAACCATCCAGATGGGGTTTTTTGTGGGACACCAAGTGCCCAAAGACTGCACCTCTGCTGACCCACTGCAGGCCATAGAGCGTTTGCAGGAATGCAGCTTCACATTTCCTTCCCAAAGCAACTCGACCGCTTCCCTGCCTTCTCTGATTTGACGGAAATAGGCAACTAAAGAGAAAACCTATATATGTGTCCTTTTGTTTTACCTCTAGCCTTCAAAGAATCCTATCACTTCCAATTAAGAATCCGAGAAGCCTCTTACAACAAGGCCAGCTAAGGGAATTTCAAAGTCTGCTACAGAATTTAGGGGGTGAATTTCCCATGATTTTGCTTTTTTTGGATGTCACTCTCTCTTTGCAATGGTTCATTGGTTTTAAACAATGAAATACTCACTGCTAATATGCTTGAATCAAAACACCCTGTGCCTGAATGCTGTCACACCTCCATAAGGGTGTGCCAGTGAAATAATTTCCTACACAGAAGAAACAGCAACACTGCCACAAAGTTTCAAATCATATTTCTCTCCTGTTGACCACTGCATAGAAATTAGTGTATTCCACAGCTAGCTAACTTGCAGCAAAAATTTACTTTTGCTGAACGGTAAGCTGACATTGATATTGTAACAAAAAATTACTTATTTCTGTGAGAAGTTGCAGAGCCTGAAAAAGCATCATGTGTACTGGAAGCTTCTGTTGGCAAGGTCTAAGCAGAACAGCAATCACAACTACCACATTCATGGAGCTACCTTTCAGGGACACCTTTATAAAAGGAAGAAAATCTGTATGGGAAGGGTGAAATCTTAAGTAATGGTTTGTCTATCCCACATTCTGGGCCTTCCAAAGGGTATTGCACAATCAACATTACCACCACCTTGATACAGTCTAGGATTTTAATTGCAGGGCAAGCATTTACTCTGCTGGTGAAAGAAAAAAAAAAGTAGAAAGATAAGAGTAATTGCCTGCAAATTTGCTATTACATTTCTCTTCACTGTCTAAATGCAGTACTGATGCAGACCACCTAGTTCAGGCAATGCAATTACGCTGGCATGCTGAGCTACCACCCTGGCCAGGAACAATCAGACATCCAGGGAATTTCTTTTTGCTTTATCTACATTATTAAACATCAAATGGGTGGAGAAATTAAGCCATCCCATTTCTATAGTTAGTGATTCTTGCAAAGATATGAACACAAACTGACCTTTCAGTCTACTTTGACAGCAGTTTCTTGCCATCAAGCTCAACACCTTACTCATTTCTGGGGGTAGACAAGCTGTCACAGAAACTTTAGAGCAATGTGGTAAAAGACTTCCCACCCATCTTCTGTGTGTTAGTTTTGAGAGACTTGGAAACAAGAGCTTCACATACTCCAACTCCTCACTCCCATGTGGAGGCAACAAAAATTTCTCCCAGCTTCAGAAAGATTACTGGTTCTATGAATTCTCACCACGTGTCTCTCAAGTGAGTGGTAATGTTTGCAAATGCAGATGGGACGTACAAACCAATCACTTGGTATCTGGAAGCTGAGTTTTCTGCCTAAGAGTGAAAAATCCCAATATAAACACTAAATGCACAAAGAAATAGTCTAACTTAAAATCATCCATATCAAAGTAACGTTATCAGCTGTATTTCACTGCCTGAAATAAACAGTATTTGCAGTAAGTGCAAACACTTCAAAAGCAATTCCAGCTATAGCAAATTTTCTAATGTTATTAAAAATATAAACACCAACTTTGTAAAAATTTATCATAGTCAGAAACAAAGTATTCTTCCAGATTTATGCAATCCCATTCCTTTAGTCTGACTGGGGTTTTGAGGACAAATGGAGACATTGCTGACTGGGAACCTACTGAAATATCCTCCCCCTTCTGAAAAACATGAACAGTTTCATATAAAAGGCTTTTATGTTCCACAGCCAGGTTAAATAGACAGATACATGCAAGAAGTATCCCTTTTTAGTCTCCTCTTTTCCACAGGTTCCTTTAAAAGTGTCTGGGAAGTAATGCAGCATTTACTTCCCACTCTCTGGTTTCTATGTCCCACTGATACAGTTCAAACAAGAGAGGTTTTTGATTACCACTTCAACTAATGAAGGAGAGGGACAAACCTCTTCACCAGATCTAGAAGACTATATAGGGCTTACACTGTAATAAGGACGATTGCTGCTAGACCCATCCGACGGACAGGATTGCAATGCACTGGAACAAACAGTGGCATTTCCTGCACTAGGTACTAGAGGCAGCTTGAACTCATAGGTATTGACATTAGCACAGGTATAAACAAGTGGGGGAGCTCTCAAAGCCTGTGACATTTTTTTCCCCTAGAAGGATTCTAAAAACAGCTCTTTAATCTCTTCAGGTATAAATGGAGCAGACAAACTGGTGTATGCTGCACTGGTTAACAAAATGTGAAGCGCAGAGAAATTAAAAGTACAAGATCTAGCTTTTGTTGCCAGAAGGATTCCAAAAGAGTGACCGTTATACAGATGAGTCTTCCCCTATTGCAGGAGGAGAGTAAAGGACAGAAGTCAGGTTTCAAGCTTACGACTTTAAATCACAACACTGCCTGTATTAATGATTCAAACAAAAATCACAGGACAGCAAACTTGCTAGGCAAAGAGGAATTCCTAGGCAGCTTACCTCAATGGACCATAATTCAACATTATGAAAGCCAGTATCACCATCACACACAGGGTCCTTCTCTTTGGAGATGATACCTTGAGCTTCTGGTTCTAGACAGGAAAAAACAGAGAAGACAAACAATAAAAAAGGGGCACAGACACGCAAAGGTATGTCAGACACTAAATACACCAAATTATGCTTGCTTTTTAGTTTTACATTTGCCTAATTACATATGAATACATGCCGGGACTACTTAATAATAAAACTCTCTTTTTTGTACATTATATTCAGCTTCTATCCCAGCTATCTTCTCAGTGAAATCTTCAGAAGCAAAAAAAATGAAGAATTAAGTGTCAACTAGATAATGTGACAGCTGTCCTGACCTAGAGTTGGTGAAAGTCCTGCTTGGAGCAGAAGGCTGAGCTAGAAACCCCCAAAGGTCTTCCAGTCAACACTTCCATGATTCTGCTCTAGTACCTTCCACCTGAGCAACTGTCTTTATATAAAGTCAGATGTTCCTTACAATCTCTTACCTCTAAGACTACTTCATCCAGCTGCCTCTTCAGCGTGCTGTTTTCTTTCTTGAGTTTCTCATTCTCCAGTAAGGCTGCCTCCAGCCTTGCCTCCAGTCCCAACATGTATTCTTTCTTTTTCTTCCGTGACTGAAAGGCTGACTCCCGGTTTTTGATCATGCGCTGCTGCCTTCTCAAGACATTGACCTGGACAGACAATACCAAGGTCTGTTAATGATCCACAAATTAAAAGTGCCTCTATTTCATGCATAACTTCGGCTCCTTTGTTTTGTCAAAAGTCTGCATAGATAGCTTCCTGCACCCTGCTTCAAAAGAGCTGAAATGCTCAGCAGAGGCAAGTAGGAATCCAAGAGTTACAGCTCACTAATAATGAAAAAAACCAGGTCCTGCGCTGTCTCTGTTTTCTCCTGAGTTCTCAACCTCTGGGTGTAAGGACTCATAATGTACACTTGAGCAGCAGTTTGATTCAATCAATCAAGTCACAAAGACAGAAAATACATAGGTCTGCAAGGTAGCAAGAATGTCTTTCATCTTCTCTTTACCATACACCATTTTATAGGCTACAATCAGTCATCTGTTTTCTTAACTGAAAAGTCTTACAGTTTTTTAGTTTTTCCTGCATGGAGACCATTTCCACACTGATTACATTTGTTTCTGTGCCTTTTCCAGATCTGCTATATAGTTTTTGAGACTCTGAATACTGTTGCTGACCTCAGATTGCACATTCTATGTGTATGAAGCACTTACATGGCAGTTTAAACGCAGTTTCTGGTGCATCTGTACTAGCATCTTAATTCAGATCAGGAGTGCAGCTTTGATGCACATTTCCTGGTTGTCCCACTTAATATGCTTTGGTTCACATCACAGAACAGTTTCTGATAGAGCACACAAACCGGATTCCTTCCAGATGAAGCTAAACCAGCAAATATACTCCATAAGGGCACATAATTCACTCCAACCACTAGCAGGCATTCAGGCTGCGAGATCAGACCAGGGCAGTTCAAAGTAAGCCCTCCCCATCCCCCAATGGTCCTGATGTGTCTGATTTTTCTTCCCCACACAGGAACAGTCTATCATCCCTTACCACTCACTCATTTTGTGGTTTGCACTGAGTGGGACAACCTAGAATGAAAGCGTCTTGCTGCTGACAAGGATAACAATGACCGGTACTGCAGAGCTCTACAAAGCTACTTGCAATCCTAAATTTAAACACTACTCTGTTGATTTCCTCTCCCTCACAGATTAGCAACAGCAATTCTGTTTTTACTAAAAACAGAAGACTTCCATCACATCATTAAGCTACAACAGGTTGTGCCTTAATGATGTTTACAGTGAAAGAGAACTGAATGCTGTATCTTACACAGACCTGAATATCCTCCAGTAGCTACCAACACATGCACCAGAGTAACCTGTATCTATTAGAGCATGAAAGCTAAAGAAAAAAATATTAGAACTATTCTAGAAGTATCAGTCTAGGAAGAAATAGACAAATCACAGAGCAGTAACATTAACAAACTCGGACAGTGCGCTCCAGCTAAGGTCTGGCTCTTAAAGAACCTCAACCATAGCTTTCCAGCTCCCTCCCTGTATATACCCACACACAGACAATACGTTGCTCTAGGGCTTTGGTGTCTGCAAGAAAAATTGGCTACAGGCTGTTTGAAGAAGTCATTCTTCTTCATGATACTGCAGTCTGGTGACAAAGACTGAAAAAACACGTTACAGTGCATTAACATTTTGGACTGTCTCCACGTTGATCTAATTGCTTTCTGTAAAGATCATTTATTATATGTCTAGTCTGCTGCCACCAACAAAAGTCTGTGAAAGTGAAGCTGTTTGTACTTACTCCAGTTTCTCTCTTTAGCACAGACTGGAGAAGGAAAAGATTTTAACGTGTTTTCATTAACACTGAGCTTTGTCTTGAATTTTTTAAGTACTACAATACTTAACATAAGAAAACTTTTGCAGACATATAAAAACTTTGGAAAAATAAAATTATTCCAGCTAGCCGAGGACTGCAGTGTATAGAACACACCAGTTTGGGGCCAGGATCACTTCAACTGTCCAGAAATGAAATAACAAGGAATGAGTTCATGCAGCAGCTTTGGCTCGAGTTGTGTGATATTCCAAACAAGTAGTTACATTCCTCTTTTTAAAAAAAGGTTTTGCATCATGAAGTCAAACAAGGAAGGCCAAATTGTTTACATCAATTCTTGTTTGTAGAGCTGCTCAGGATTATTCACTACTGGACAGCTTTTGACTAAGCGTCTGGAACCTCTGGTAAATGTACCTGCTTCCCGGGAGAAAACATGGAGTTTAAGCACCAGTGCAGTGTTTGTACGCTAAAGTAGATCCTGAGGCACACCTACTGCTGTTTCAGACAGTACCAGCTATGTTTCAGATAGTATTTACCTCGACTGCCCTCCTTTACTCAGTGTTCTCTGAATGCTGTCAGGAACAGCAGCTCTCCCCAGACGGATTCGAGGTACTCTGTGCAATAACTGCCTTTCAGTCTCTGCCACGCCAGTTTCACTTCCACTCATTTCTTAGGCTTGCTTAAATGAAACCAAACTATTTGTGTCCTTGAGTTATTTTGTTTTAATTGACAATCCCTAAACAAGTTTAAGGTCCTTGGTTAACCCTCTAGCGCTTGCTTGGCTTTTCTTGGGGAATAAGCTAAAAGTGCACACTTGATCCTACCTAAATCTGATGTGGGAAACTGAAAGAGTTGTGTGTGTGAAGCAGTGCAATAATGCTTGAACCTGGAAGCAGTACAGCCCTGAGCATTACACAGCTGGTTTGGCATCAAGATAAACATGCCCATTGCATGAGCATTTTGATTCAGAAGAGAGAGAGGAACTAATTTATACTGTTAGACTGCTTGAGCGACATTGCACGAGTGCTGAGCAAAGATTAAACACAGAATACACCTCTGCTAACTTCTTTTGAAGCCTCCCTCTTTGTAGGCTGTATTGTATTAATTTACTAGTGAAGACAGTAACTTCTGGCTCTCGGGAAGCACAGACCACAAAAGAAAATATTTGCATTAGAGTCAAACATTAATTAGTGATTTAGCTTTTGCTTCCTATCTTTAAAAACTACACCCCCACTAACACACACACAAAAAAGATGTTGTAAATATGGAGAAGTAAAAGGTTCATTGCAAAACCTTGCTTCAAACAGTACTAACTAGATGCAGATTGTCCTCTGTCTTCAGAGTCTTTACAGAGTCATGCACTTTACAAATAAACACTGCTACCTTAATTTAGTCTTCCAAAGAAAACTCAATTCTGAGCAAAATTTAATCTCCATTCCAACATAAGCTGTATTTCTAGCACAAAGCGGTAAGAATGTCTCTCACGCTCCATGGAATTTTTGGTACACACACTGGGAAAGTTAACAAAGAGCTAGAAGTACAAACCCTTTCAACTTTACAGTGGCCAGGTTCTTACCTCAGCTTACGAAAGCTGCTGTCTTTGAAGATGAATCTTAAATGCAGGAATACAAAACCTATGCAAGTGAGTCTGTTCTTATGACAGATCTCGGTTTTCTTGTCTTTAACTCAACAGAACACAAGATTCTTTAACAGAAATCCACAGTTGTGTTGAAGTAATTTTGCAAAATCTAATTTTTTCTAAATTTTCAATTTTGTTTTTTGTTTTTTTAATCAACAGAACTGGGAGGCAGAATTACATCCTTTTTCAATGTAGAGTGGAAACGTAAGAGAAAGGCCTTATAAGGACACAACTAAACTGGATTCCCTCACACACCTACCATTTATCGTCATATTTAATTGCAACAACAAAGGCAATCTGCTTTTTTAGTTAAGAGCCTCTTTCCTTCAACTGGAAGAGTGGCTTGCTTCGGCAGTGCTTCTTTTGTCCAATTTCCCAGCGGAAAGTTCTTCACCCGTTTCCTAGTGAAGAGTGACTGCACTGAAAGCCTGGCACCTCCCTGCAGCTGGCAAGTAAACGTGTGCCACCAGGGCAAGCACAACTCAGGGCCTCACACATACGGCTTGCTATCAACCAATCTCAGCCTAATCCGCTGGAAGGGCTGAGTGTTAAGCTAACAGTTTATCCCCCCTAAGCCCAAAAAGAAAGTCCAGCAGTGTTTCTTTTTATCCCGCAACATCTGCTGAGATTAGCAAACAAAAACAAGTGTTACAGAGCTCAAATGACAGCTACATCTGTGCAGCTCTGAGCACCACATATGGTGGCTATGGCAGTTGCAAGATGTTTTAACCCCGCTAGCGCCAGCTGCATCCTGAAACATTTGTTCTTTTTCAAAGTGCCATTTCACAGTATGTGCCAAAGAGCAGTTTCAATAAACACAGGTAGGATGTGCAGCATTTAGGTTGACACCAAGTCTTAAAACTGCCTCCCTAGAACAGCTTCAGGTGGAAATACCCACACAACCCTTGTTCAAAATAAACAGCTTCTCATTATCTCATTAACACATATATTGACTGTCACAGATATGTACAGGAAGCACAATAACAATACAGAGGGTTTGTCAAAGACAACAGCAAGGTGTCATGCTAGTCTTGATTACAGGGAGTCAGAAATCTAGTGAAATCTAGTGGCTGCTAACAGCTCTCTTCAGTTTGGCTTTGCATGGCAGTGGCAGGCAATAGGTGGTAGAACTCCATGATCTTTAAGGTCCCTTCCAACTCTAACCATTCTATGATAATTATAATTTAAAAATGTAGCGCTCTTAACCGGTCTGCCTACCGACAGATCTTTGTTAGCTTCTTGCCAATTCAAGATTGTGGTTTCCATTCCAGTCTGGCTACTGAATTTTTTGTAGCAAGTAGTTTTTCACTTGAAATTGCAGCCCCCGCACAAACACGAATAGTGAGGAAAATTTAACATCAAGCATGAGTGGCAATTCTCAGACCTAGGAAACTGCACAACAGCACCCCTCCAAAAAAGCCAGAAGGCAGATACCTTTGTGAAACAGTGTCCTGCACTGCTAATAAGCAGGTGACTATACTGCAGAGTTTCATATGAATGTGAAAACCAGTGTTTTCTCCCTCAGATCGAGAGATGCAATAGGACTCTCAGCTCACAACAACTGCACTTGGAGCACCACACTGGAGAATGACACCCTGAGAGTTAAACTTTCTTATTTAAGAGGTTTAACAAGACACTTCAGTACTTCCCACAACCATGGCTTCCTTTGGACAACAAAATGCAACCAAGGCAGCTCCAAACTACCAGGAACTAAATCGAGTTAGTACCTAGCTTTCTAGCTAGTTAAGATAGTTAAGATAGCTAGTCAGAGCAGAAGGGGGGGTGGAAAAACCACACACATCTCAAAAGCTGTTTCGGTTTACACCTACTGCTTACTGTCAGCTACTGTGGAAAACTTAATTATTTGTGCAGTGACTGTTGAGAGCTTACCCCTTTTCTATTCATTCAGTATATGATGAAATGGAAGCCTAAAGAGATTAGGATCATATGAAACTCAGTACCTTAAGTTTCCAAAAATCATGAGTAAGATCTGGGGAGATAAAGGGATGGAAAAAGAACCAGGCCTACTGCTGACATTTCCAATTCATCTACTTCCAAAGGAGTGGTTTTATTAAATGGCTTAGAAAAATGATTTAGTACTAATCAAAAATTAGATAGATCAAATCTTTGTGTAAGTAAGAGAGTTTCAGCCATTGAGAGCTTGCAGTTGAGAAGACAAGCAAAGGAAAAAATACATCAGCACTGTCTTCTGCCACAATGCTTGCATACCTGGTCTGCAGCTCCAGGCAGGCCAGCACAGATCAAGCTGTTCCTCCCCATTCTTTGCCAAGCTGCCAAATTCCCCATTTCCTGTGAGAAATCCTATTAGATGAGCCCAACTACAGCTCTGTCTTCCTGAAACTCAGAAGCGGCCTGGTTCTCCCATTATATCCTACATGCAGGTAACCGAAAACCATTTCCAAACTTTGGTTATTAGCCATCATCACACAGTCAGAACTTACATCCAGCCCCATCGCTGCTGTGGTGCTTTGAAGCAAGGGCTTAGTCACTGGTATTTTGCCGCTTGTTGAGCCATTTCCAGCAGCTGGAGGCAACGCGTTCACTGCAGGATTGTGAAGTGGTGTGGTCCCTCCAGTGACAGCAAGGACTGGCTGGGAGGCAGGGAGCACCCCAGAAGGCTGGAGCTGTACCACAGCAGGCTGGGGGAGCACCACTGATTGACCTAGAACACAAGAACAAACAGGAGTGCTCAGCATATGATATGAAATGGATCTTTACGTGACCAGTTTGTAGGGGAATACTGATATAGGAGGAAGAAAGCCTTGCTTCCTCTCCTGCCCTGCACAATTTATCTCAAGTCCAATTCCACAGCATTAGTATATTCCACAGGATAGCAATGGGGGAAAAAAAAACAACCGTCAAAAGTTTTCAGGGCTCTCAATCCATCCTGCAAATCAAAACTACATATATTAAAGACATCCAATAAACCAAGCTCTCTCTCAACAGCTCTTCAATATCAATAAAAGTTAGATCTTGTTAGAAACATTACTAATTTCAGTATTCCTAACACTTGATGCACTTTGAGTCACTTTTTCAAAGAACATAACCAGCTTACCCCAATCCTCCTCCCTTTTGTCCATCCCTACTTTACTGCTGCATTCAATGGAAAACTTACTACACAGAAGTGACTCATACTGTATGAAACAATTCAGAAACAGCACAGAGAAAGAAGATGAACGAGAAAGAAAAATGCAAGTTACACTTCCAAAACATAATTTAGAGCCTCAATTCACACTAGAACAAGACCAAGTTTTTAAAAAATATTCTTAGGTAAGAAATTTTATGCACAAGATGAAGAGAGCTTCAAGAAAAGTAAGCAGAAAAATTTGTGGTAATATTGACAGATTTTGAAATGGAATTAAAAACAGTCACTTCTAAGAAATTTCAGTCCAACAACTACATTTAATTCAAGCAGGTGCTTGAGTAATATTTTGTTGTCAGAAAACACAGGAACGTTTCTCTAATCCTTTGTAACAGGATGACCTCGCCAGCTTTCAGAAACAGCATGTTCCAGCTGAGCATTCCAACCAAAATGCACAACGATGTATTACAGCATTTACCCAACCTTCTGGAAGGTGAAAAATGAAGTAATTCACCTAGTGCCAGGTTTTTTTATGTATGAGATGTAGCATTAGATCTCCTTTTTTGCAGAGATAATCTCGAAGACATCATAAGTTAGTACTACCCTATTTAAGAACCTCATACAGGGAATTTGAGATTATTTCAATGATCTTTTTAATGCATAAAGTATGTGATGCTTTCTTCTTTAAGCTTATATGAACAGGACTAGAAAAATATCATCCCTCACGCTCCTTTGAACATAATGGCATATTTCAAACTGGTAGCTCCAACTTGTCATAGGCAAGGGATTTCGATTAATGAAAAATATCCTTATGTTTTTTGTTATGGAAGCGGCACAATAGAATTTTTAAACACATCATCAGTTAAAGTAAATACATGAAATGGAAATACTTTCCCCAAAATATTTCCTCTACAGTGCCCCGCAGAAGCTATTCTCTTGACTTTTCTTCAGGAAAAAGGAGAAAGCTGATCTTCGCAGTATTATACTTATATCAAAAAAATCCATATCCCCAACATTCCTTATTCCAGACGGTATTTTATCAGCTGGAACATCAGAACGAATGAGAATTAGGTCACGCTGACTGTGTTTTAAGCAGTCTAACAATCTTAGGCATGTTGTAACAAATGTCAGCGTCTCCAGCTTTGGCTTAACTCCTGATGAAGAGCAATTAGTAATGAAGACAATTTTTTCACAATTGCAATAATTTCTAGATACATGCCCTTAAGTATTTGTCTCCTTTGACGCCTGGGTGCCTGTACAGTCAACTGCGAGAAACTGCAGCCATCAGCTGGTGAAAACAAGCAACTGCAGCTGACAATTCCAGCAATGCAAGTACTGCCTTAGCTGAAGAGTAAAATAATGCTTTGGATTCAGAAATGAAGGCTCAAGCTACTTCAAAAATCTGTTATAGGACAACAGAAGCAATTAGGAATTATCAGTGGAGAGGAAATCACTTGCCTGTTGTTAACATCAGCTTGCAGCTGTAAACAACTTTTCTAACCTCTAACGTGGCGCTCTCAACTCTTAGCGGATTTCACAACATCCTATTCAATGCTATTCAGTGAGATAAAATGCCATGAACTCGTGTTCCCACCATCCGGTGGCAGAGTTTCATGTGGGTAAAAAAAAGCTTTTATGACTCCTACACCAAGCTCTCAAGCTTCATTCAAGTCATCCTAACTGACCCTGCTGGATCTTGCTTTGATTACAACAGAATAGCACTGTAATTGCCTTATGCACCACCTGCCATCACAACTAGAGCAGAGCAAAGGGTCCTCAGAGATCCTTCCAAATCAGCAGTTTTACCTCCACAATGCCAATGCTCAGCATAGTCTCTTTTGCTATACTGCCTTCCATTCCACACAGAGCACTCACCCAGGCACTTTCTCATAGGAGTATATGAGAGAGGAATAAGGCCATCTTCTCAGCCTAAATCTTTTTCAGCAAAGCATGTAGGAACCCTCTTTTTTCTCCTACCCTTCCCGATTCACTCACCAAAGCTAACTTCGTTCTGGCGACCATCCCAAACAGACTTAGTGGTCACCCCTCAGACAGGCTCAGTCAAGACAATTCACCTACCTTTAGGAGGTGCTGGCTGGATGTTAACAACCGGCTGATGCTTTGCCAGTGGCACAAGGGTGGGAAGAGTCTGAATAATGATGGTTTTAGCTGGGATGCCAATGTTAGCCTGAGCTTCAGGTACAGCAGGCAAGAGGGGTTTGGGTTGTATCAAAGGCCTGGACGCTGTCTGACCACACCTCTTCAGGGTCCTCACAGAATTATTTGCTAGGAAAGGAGAAAGAGCCAGAGTTGGACCAGATGACACAGAACGAAGAATTCAAGCAGTAATAACATGGCTTTTGGAATGGGTTTTTTTTTACCCATCTCTAATGTTTGTTAAAAATGGACATATCTGATCACAAATATCAGGTCAGAAATGACAGGATATACTAGCGTCTGTTAGTTAAACATTTCCATGCAAGACAATATGCAATTCTGCACTATCCAGAGAATCAAAGTAACCCAATCTTTCATACCAGACCGCGAGGTGATGCTGACAGCAGGCTTCTTCCCTCCGTCTCCTTCGGGGGATGCAGGGCTTCTGCAACTCTTGCTGTAGAGAGAGATTGGAGACATCTGGGAGCTACAGCTGAAGTCCCCATCATCCTGCAGACAGAAAGCATATGAGATTAATGCTTCAGAAACATATAAAAGCATCAACTAGTAGTTCAGAGTATAATAGCCTTTCATCACATTTGTGTTGCTGCTTCAGTGAACATGAGAAAGGCTTTGTTCTGCAGTTTTAGTCTAGTCAATGTCAAATACCACTGAAAACCAAAGAAGTACCTCTCCTTATCAGGAGAGTGAGGAGGGGCAGAGGCCAGCAACTGCTAGATTTTAAAAGGTGTTTTGTTTGGCAAGCAGGTCAATACACACAACTGAGGAAACAGAACTGAACATGCTCTTTTTAGAACGGGTCACAGCATGAAAGGAAGGAAAACATCACTGAAGGGAAGTTGTTTTTGCAAGAGTTGGAAAAATAAGCTGTTTCTTCTTATGCCATGAAGTTGGTCAGACAAATAAATCACTGGGCCTTTTGTTTGTCCCAGCTGGTTCTGAATGAGTGCAGCTGTGTGTGTTACATGGAGGTTTCTGCATACAGGCACATTCTGCACTGGAGAGTCCACAGATGACGGAGAAGGGACCGAACAATTTGAAGTAGCTGGTGATAAGGGTTCTGTCTTCACGCTTTCATCTGCAAGAGGCAGATAAATTTCACTGTACAAGTGTTTAACAATGGGAGATCAGTAAAGAACATACTGCCCTACAGCAGCTAATTAATTCCTGCAGCAAGGCATAGCAAGATTAAAGATACTAAACAGCTTAGCTTGTAGGGCAGCTCTCACCAGCTGTACCCATCCTACAGAAACACAGCATGACTTCTCATCACTGAGCTAAACGCTGCAGGCCATCAGTTTCATGTAAATTACCACTATCCTAAAGTTATAACAGCTCACCCTTGTGGGGTGGGAGGGAATAGTCACCCCTGCAAAATACAAAAGGTCAGTTACCTTCATAAGCATGGCCTGTAAGATTCCAAAGATCCGAGTCCCAAGACATCAAATCCAAATCAAAATGAAAGTTACAGAGATCATTTTCCTGAAATGACAGTTCAGAAAAAGAAAATACAAAAAGATATATATTGAAAACATTACCCATTATTACAACACGTAATGTTGCAATACACCATATAACCAACATATTCTTACAGCTCCAGAAAACAAAATGAAACTATCACTTCAGTTGCCTTAAGGCAGCAGAGATAAAAGCTTAAGGGGGCAATTCTCAACTGGAATACACAGGACAAGGCTTCTTTTAAAGCTTAGAGCTCTAGGAAACAAGCATACCAGTTTCAGACCATCACTAGTTACCATACTGCTACCAGCAATTTGTAAAGTGAAAGTTCTAATTCCAGTCACTGAACCACCTCATATAAAACACAAGTTTTAGCAACTGGTTGGCATCCTCTTCTTCATCTTAAGTGAAAGATTGACTTAATGCCCTTCCATCATCACATCTCAAAGCACTTTATAAACAAAAACAGCATCAGTATCAATTTACCAGCAAGAAAAGAGACACAAGGACTGATTTGCTCAAGATCTGATGACAGTATGTATTAGGACTCCCTAGACTTGAATAAACTGACATTGTCGTCTTCTAAAACCAGAGACACCAGTTTCCTTTCCAACAGGAAAAAAAAAAAAGAGACTAAAATCACTTCATCTAATTATTTATTGTACGACCTTTAAAACAGTGATCACGTTTTTGCTCCATTTTTTCTGCTGATGCAACTGTGTCAGTTCCCTACTCTATATGATGTTTTTATGAGCACTTGCATGAAAAATATATTTATTTATACATATATAAATATAAATATTACATACCAAACGTATACCAATATACAGCAAAAACTCTCCCGTTAAAAACTACCCTGCAAACGTACCTCTCCTACTCAGAAAGTCTGCAGAGAGCACAGAAATTAGTATTCCCAGGCTAGGATAAAGAAAAAGCACATTTATAGGAAGAATGACCAACAACCCC